>VZTF01009060.1:307255-375842 GCA_013397755.1 Cnemophilus loriae | reverse complement strand
CCGCCTGGCCCATGTGGTACGAGGAGAGCCTGGACGGGCGGCTGGCGCCGCAGGGCCGGCGCGACATGGAGCAGCTGGCCCAGCGCATGGCCGCCCGCTTCCCCGCGCTCTTCGCCGCCCGCCGCCGCCTGGCGCTGGCCAGCAGCTCCAAGCACCGCTGCCTGCAGAGCGGGGCGGCCTTCCGCCGCGGCCTCGGGCCGACCCTCGACTTCGGCGGCGACGGTGAGTGCGCGACAGCCGCCCCCTCCCCTGGGGGAGCCCTTGGCTTTCCCTGAAGGGCTGAGAGGTTCCCAGCTGTCCCAAGGGGATGGGGGACTCCCTTGCCCTCCCTGAGAGCGCGCCAGGTGCTCTCTGGGGGACTGGGAATGTTCCACACCCTCCCTGAGGGATTCCTATTCCTCCCCTGCAGGTCCCACACTCTCCGTGCGGGAGCCTCATGACCTTCCTGAGGGGCTGGGAGAGTCTCACACTTTCCTTCAGGAAGGGCCTTGTGCTCCCTGAGGGGCTGCAGAGCTTCCCAAGGGGCTCGGGGTGTTCCCCACCCTCCCTGAGGGACTCCTGTGTCCTCCCTGAGGGAACCCCATGCCCTCCCCGACAGGCTGGGGGTGTCCCCCACCCTCTTTGAGGGAGTCCTGGCTCTCCTTGAGGGGTCCGAACTGCTCCCTGAGGGGGTGAGGAAGACCCATGCCCTGACTGAAGGACTCCCATGTCCTCCCTGAGAGAGTGGGGCAGCCCCTGGCTTTCCCTGAGGGATTCCCGTCTCTCCCAAAGGGGATGGGGGTGCCTCACACCGTTCCTGAGGAAGCCCTGTGCTTTCTCTGAGGGCTGGGGGAGCCTCTATCCAACCCTGAGGGAGCACCATGACCTCCCTGAGGGGCAGGGGGACTCCTGTGGCCTTCCTGGGGGGCTGGAAGAACCCCTCCCCGAGGGAGCCCCTGATCCTCCCAGAGGGTTTGGGGGTGTCCTCTGCCTTCCCTGTGGTTGAGGGAAGCCACAAGAGCAGTCCCACAGCCCTCATGCCCAGATTGAGGGGGACCCTGCTGTGGTGGGCGGACTGTCCCTTGGAGGGTGTCGTGGTGGCCTCTGCTGGTACCCTTGGGGATGGTGGTGCTCCCCCTGATGCCCACGTTTGCTTTCAGAGGTGGAGGTTGAAGTTAACGACTCCCTGATGCGGTTCTTTGATCACTGCGCCAAGTTCGTAGCCCTGGTGGAGGAGAACGACGCAGCCATGTGCCAGGTGAACGCCTTCAAAGAGGGACCCGAGATGAAGAAGGTCCTGGAGAAGGTCGCCAGTGCCTTGTGTTTGCCGGTGGAGGAGCTAAATGCAGGTAAGGAGTTCCTGTTACAGGTGGCTTCGGCTCCAAGTCTGGCCAAGAACGACTTCCAAGACGTGTAGTTATGCAGAGTAGGTAATTTAAAGTGGCTGTGAGTTGGAGATGCAGTCTCTAATTAAGTGCATGAGACTGTAAGTCTGTGTTGATGTTGCAGTAATGAATGATTGTTGGTTAGCAGAAGAAAAAGGTGTTTGAACACATCTTTGCTGTAGATGAAATCAGCTTTACCTGGTTTTGGAGGGATTTGAGTGTTTTTCTTTTAATTTTGCCTTCTGGAGCAGGTGTAGCTTTTGTGAAACCTGTTACAACTCAAGCACACAAATGGCCTGAGGAAAAGCAGCCCTGTGTGTCTGTGTGGTCAAGTGGTGGGGAAACCCCCTCCAAAATAAGTGTTGCTGTTGGGATTGCAGCCTTAGGGAGATGCTGAAAACAAAGTTCAGCCTGGGGCTGCTCTGACTCAGCTGCTGATGTGGAGGGGGTGTTGTCCAAGACCTCACACCTTCCCTGTGTTGACTCTTGTGACGTGTGTGGGTGCGCCAGCAGATGGGCAGCATTTAATGTGAAATGCTCTTGTTTACCCCTTGTAAGGATGTAACATGAAGAGCTTGCAGTCCAAAATTTGGATTTTGAGCTGTAATTCTGTTGAACTGTGTATTTTTCGTGCTTGGCCTTCGTCCTGCCAATTATTTATTGGATTTCATTGTTTGCATTGCCAAACAGTAATTGCAACTCCTTTTAGAGGTAAATTGAGGAGAGGAAGTTGCTACTTGTGTAGCTGTGGTTTATCTCTTGCTTGTCTGTTGGGTTTATTGCAGATCTTGTTCAAGTGGCTTTTCTCACCTGCTCGTACGAGCTGGCTATAAAAAATGTGACTTCTCCATGGTGTTCACTCTTCAGTGAAGAAGATGCCAAGGTACGTGGGGCTTGGAGCAACCTGGTCTAGTGGAAAGTGTCCCTGCCTGTGGCAGGGGGTTTGGAATGAGATGATCTTAAATCACCTTCCATCCCAAACCATTCTATAATGTGTGTTTCTCACATGGTAGAACCACGTGATAAAATTCACTCCAGGGTACGTCAAATGAGGTCTTCTAGGGCCTCTAAGACTCTCTGTTTGGTTTTGGGGACTACCAGGCCTCTAAACCAAATAAATGCCTGTTGATAAAACCCACTAGAACCCAGACAAACGAGACAAATGTTTGTTCCTCTTCTTTTGAAGTTGTTTGATGTAACTTTTGATTTTCAGTAAGGCTCCTCCAAGGCTCTTAAGGAAATTTGCACCCCTGGGAAAAGAGGAGACCTTTGCATAGGTTTAGTGTTTGGCTAAAGGCTGGGCAGTTAGGAATAAGTGGTCTCCTCTCTAAGAGGATCAGGGTCACCATGGGCTTCTGCTGAGACCTGCCCTGTTCAATCTAGTTATAAATAACTTAGCAGGGAGGTGGGAAACGGCTTTGATGCCAGGAATTGTCAGGGAAGGAACGGGGAACAAGGAGAGCACCATGTGCTGTTGCATAATTCCAAGGCACAGTTCTGTCTGCTTGAGATGTGTGCACGTCTCTGGAACGTGAAAACAGACAAGCTGAGCTAAAGGTGTGGGATGGATTCTGTGGGAAGAATGATGAGCCAAAGGCAAAACCAGAAGTGTCTAAAAAAGCAGTGGATAGTGGTTGTCTCGTGATGTGCAGCACCCCACCTGACTGTGATTGTTGCCACATGCTGAATTTGGTGGCTCTTTGGTCTGATCTGTTGTCTGATTTTGTGCCGAAGTAGTTTCAGCTGGAGCCTTGATGTTTGGTGTTGTTTTGGTGTCATTGCTCCAGGCTGTGAGCTTTTTGTTCTCCCTTGGTGCGATAATAAAAACCTGTGAGCTCTGACTTTAGGTGCTGGAATACCTGAATGACCTGAAGCAGTACTGGAAGAGAGGATATGGCTATGACATCAACAGTCGCTCCAGCTGCGTTTTATTCCACGATATCTTCCAGCACTTGGACAAAGCAGTGGAAGAGAGCAAAAGGTAAATCAAGAGGCTTCGGTGCTTTGGGTGTGAGCTTTCTGTGGTCAATCCTGAGCTGGATTTCACGTGAAAGGAAGTTCAGTACTTTACTTCCAAACGTGGCAACATTAGGAGAGCTGGAGCTAGGAGCATTTTAACAGCGAGAATACAACTTTTACTGGAGCAGTATTACTTTTAAGAGTATGTATTTTTTACTGTCATAGATGCTTTTGTGCTCAGCTAAAGTATCTCCATCTTTTAACTTGCTGATCCACACAGGCCTTCAGGGTACAGCCAACTGCTCTCTGATAGTGGTGTTCTCTTCCTGCAGTTTGAGAGGAGACATGGAGTTAAAACAGTGAGCTTTTTTTATTAAAAATGTCCTTGTTAAAAATAATTTTTTTGCCTAAATATTAATTTACAACCTGCATGCATGTTCTTATGTAAACAGAACAATTACAAATTCATAGTTAATAATCAGTCACATGAATTAATACCATAGCAGATTAGTATGGAAATTTTATAAAAGTACAGGATATCAAGGGTAGGGCCATAAGATTGTAAAATGGGAAAGGAGAGTGATCAATTTTGTTCCCTTTTAGTGTCATTTCCTCTTTGAGCAGTGAGAGCCTTTCAGTCCTTATGTTACACGCTCTAATTGCAGCTGTGTGTCTCAACTGTATATCAAACATCCCTGTAAGTTTAATAATAACAATTCAAGAAACCTAAAAGCTATAGCTGGAAGGAAGAGGTACGGATGGAGACTTCTGGTTTATTTGGATCTGAATCAGCGGTTGCTAAATTGGGAGGCAGGAAGAGCAGGTGTGTGAGGCAGAGCTCCCAAGGACTGTGGTAACTTTGTGTCTTTCAGCATTGGCTGTGGAAGTTTAGTTGCAATCCCTGGGGCTCTCGTGTTGTTTTACCATCACAGAGGGAAGCAGGCAGTGAGTGTAAGGGATCAGGACTCTATAAATCTTGCGAAATTCCAAGCTGGGTGAGCAGTCTTCGGGATGAGCCTCATCCTAAACAGGAACCGGAAAGCCGAAGTAGCCGAGTGCCACGGGAATGTGTTACTCCCTTCCACAACGGAAGGTGGCAGTCGTAAAGCACTGGAGACCTGGGAATAAACTGGCTTCGGTAACCCTGGAGAGGGTGTGGGAATCTACCAGGGCCAGCTTGTCTCCCTTGGAATCTAGGGAGCAGAGGTACAGCTAATCCTGTTTCATCTGGGGAGAGAGATTTATCTCTCTCTCATCTGTGGAGAGAGACACCCTGTGGCAGTGTGAGAGTACAGTGAAAACAAGAAAACATACGAATAAAAAGATATGCTAGTCTCCTCTTTCATTTTATGGTGATGGTCAGCTTCAAGGCAACAGGTTAAATATTTATGCAGCATTTTCAGAAAATGAACTTTTGTGATAATGGAATGTCTTTCAGTGAAATGTTGTTTCAATTTAATGGTGTTTAGCATTGATTTAAAACTGGCTGCTTGCTCTGAAAATTTAAGAACAAGAAATTTACTTCCAGGGCATTATCTTTGCTCCAAGATCTCTTTTTGGAAAGCTTAGGTTGTACTATCCAGAAGTAGAAAGGGAAGCATTTCTGTTCTGGGAAGAAGCTGAGGTATCTGGATTATCTGTTCTGCTCCAGACTTGGCAGTGGAGAGCAGTGTTGGCAAACCTGTATTTTGTAACATACTTAATGCATTTATGTTCAACAGCTTTGTTCTGTTTTCATTCCCAGTTACAGTGAAATTAAAAAGAGAACCTGTTTCCTCCATAAAGTGATTGTTGCCCTTGCAAATCTGCTCACCAAACTTAGTTGCCTTATCAAAGCTTGCTTTTATTTCTTTGGTGGAAAACCCCTCCTGCTGATTAGTCGATCCTTAAGGATATGATGAAGGTGGTAATAAATACCTACTGCTAATTAGTCCCACCTTCAATTTGCAGGTCAAGTTTCAGATGTTTTTAGGCCCTTCCATCGTGTGAATTCCAATATGACTGGGGTTTAAACTAGCAATAATCTCTTCTGTGCAGGTGTTGCTGTACAGCAGAAGGGTGTTAAAAGCTGTGAAAGGGATAGTTTGAGGGCCAGGACTCTTTCTTCCATACAAATTTTCTTAGTTACAAAAATATAATGAAATATATCACAAGAGCTGTATATAAAATGAAACCATTTCTGCTTAGGAAATAAACTTTGGTTAAAAGTTGCACTTGCTCCATATCAGACCCGTGTCATTTGCTGCAGTGAAATGGCGTAGTTGGGCAGTTGTCTTATAAGTCTTCACAGTTATAAAGTGCTTTATGAACTAAGAGTTGTGTTTTTCCCCAAGTCTGCCTGCTAGGGATAGAAAATAGCCAGAGAAGCTAGCAAAGAATTACTTGTCACTGCTGATTTTCCCAGCAGTTTAATGAACAGTGTTCTGCCCACAGGAACTCTGTGTTGATGAGAAATCCAGGTATTTTGGTACTTAATGCAATATGAAGCTGCTCACCTGATTTTAAAAACCTTTGCAGCTGCACACCTGGGCAGAGGTGGGTTTGCAAATCAGTTGTGGCACACTTTAAGCATATCAGCTATTCACTAAAGCTGTTTTAGACTTTTCATTTTTTTTCCTTCTAGCTTCAAATATTTAACATTAATATTTCCTGCTGGTGAAAGAATATGAAATACCTGTTACTGCTTGTACTGTCCAAATGGGTTACCATAAGGCTCTGGAAGTTAGGAGGTTGCTTTGTGCAGCCATCTCAGTATTTATTCACAGCGTGTATTGGTAATACCAGCCTAGCTGCACATATGCATTGCAAAATATTTGGTGGTGGTTTCCTCTGAGAGAGTAAATGGGTCCAAGGTATTAAAAAAAAAAAAATACTTATTTGAATTTAAATATGGTTGAAGATCAAGTGAAGGTGATCTTTGTGAGTTTTACCTGAAAGCTGTAAACAGACTAATTTGGCAATTTATTGGTAGTTTTCATTGTTCCATGTAATTTGCCTTCCTCTTTGCAGGTCACTTCCCAACACAATTGCTAACCTTTCAGGAGTCATTTACTGCTGTGCCCTAATCGCTCCTTCCAAACCTATGACTCAGTACAAAGGAATAGAATGGATAATCTAAAACCACTTCACAGTTCAAAACCCTTTTTATGGTTTGTACAAAGGGAACTGAGCAAAAAGCTTCTGCGTGTGCAGTAGCCATTAAATAATTAGATTGAAAATCCCCTTTTGCTCAGGTTCAAAACGTTCAGTCAGGTTTCTTTATTAAAACCCCTTCGCTGCTGCTGGGATGACTCATTAATAAACAGTCCCTGTCTCAGTCAGCAGCTCTGTATCATAGTATATGGTTGGCTTTGGTTGCTCCATCTTTCAAAGCTGGGATTTCTGAGATGACTAAAGGGAGCTTTTGGGGAAGCCAGAGCTGGGAAATTCTCCACAGATCCTTGTGGTGCGTTCAGCAGCCTCCCTGTGTCTGCATTTCCGAAGCGTGTGTATTTGCTGACTTCTCTCAGAGAGCTGGGCAGCCCTGGGAATGTGGCTGTTCATCTGTCTGCCCAGATTTAAAGTTTCTTATGCCTTTCAGACTCTTCAGCATGTCCTTAACCTCACACTAATTAGTTAACACATGCTTGCTCAGGATTGATCTGAAAAAGTGTCTCAGCAACTTTGATAGAGTCATACCCTTCTATGTAAGAGTGAAAAACTCAAGTGAAACCATACCTAGGCAAGTAACAGACAAATGAACTGGTCTGACCTGTGTCCACCTTGCGCAGGAAGAGTTTGACAAGTGGCATCAGCCTCTTGGTTTGGTTTTGGCTCAAGATGGATCAACACTGAGCATCAGCATGGTGCTGCCGCTAATCTCTGAGGTTTGAAACAATGGGAGAGGTGGGATCAGCCAGGAAAGAGCCTTTGAAAGTGCAGCAGCTCTGCAGCGAAACACAAGGAAGCCTAATTAGCTCCGAGTGATTAAGTGTTGCAGAACTAGATAAGAGCCTTTTAATCAGAGTTTTTAATGAGTTTTGTGTAGTCCAGTCAGCTTTTCGGGTTTGCTTTTGTCATGAGTGAGCTTGTTCCTTGTTGCAACAGAAGAAAAATTCCATCATGTCAGTATTAGTGGTGGCATTTTGTTGCATAGGTGCTGATTCTGGGAGTGATTGGCTGTCTTCTCTTCTACTATTTATGGTGGAAGTTTTGACATATGAAGACTTACTACTATTTGACAAGATACTTTTTAAACTTTTTTTTGTTCTTCTTCCCACTGGTGAGAACCCCCTGAGCATTGCCACTATTAAATATTTCTGCTGCCCTCTGAGTCCCACCACTGTGTTCCCTGATCTCTGCTGCTTCCTGGTATGTTTAGGGTTTGTCCAGCTTTTTTTTTTTTTTTTTTCCTGAAATAAATCACAGAGGAAAGTGAGAAGGATGAAGAATTCATCCCATAGTTGAAAGCAGGTTTTGGAGTCCTTTGACCTGGCTTTTTTATTAGGGAGAAAAGGGACAGAATGTAGTCTAAACTTGCTTGTTAAACAGGTGTTGAAACTTACATTCTTCACAGTTGTTGGAGGGATTTTTACATGAGGTTTGAAGGTTGGCCTGTTGAGCTTTGCAGCAGGAAATGTTTCTTCTTGTCCCACTATTTCCTGGGATTTGGGTTATTTCTAATGGAAAGTCCAATCAGTGCTTAGGAAATAAACTTTGGTTAAAAGAAAATTCACTTTTTGCATATGGAAAATGAACTATCCGTAGGCTTGGGAAGAGTAGGAATGATCTGCTCTTGAGGATGGGTGAACTGATGCGGAAGATTCAGGGTTAAACCCAAATCTTCTGAGATCTAGGAGAACTGGAATTTGCCTGGATGATAAATCCCATATCTATGCTTCTCCACGATGCTTTTTGTCCCCTCCCCATGGTGAGACTTGGCTTTTGGGGTTGTGCTGCTGAATTGTTCAGTACTTTCTTCGTTTTCATCTGTAGTCAGATTTACTTAAAAGATTAAAAAAAATAGATTAAAAAAAAACCCCGTAAAACCCCAATGTGGGCAGTTCAGGAGCTGGCACATCTCTCCAGTGAACCCTGCTTGAGCTCTGCCTACCGAGAGCCCCTTCTGCTCACTTGGAAGTGCCCCATGAAATGAATATGAAACCAATCCCTTTCAAACAAGCTCCTAATATTTTATGGCCGAGTTTTATGCACAGTCCCTTTATCTCCCTTCAAAGGTGGGAGTAAGATTTACTCAGTGGGCTTTCCCAAGCCAAGTACTAGTAAATAAAAGGGAGGGGAAAAGTGGATTGAGATATCATTAACAATTGCCAGAGTACGATGTTGAGAACTTTGATGCTTCCAACAAGACGCTGAGTCATTGATAGATTGTGAGGCAAATTGAGTGTGGAAACATCAGTCGTGCCATTTAATATTTTAGTAGCCTGTGCTACTGTTTATCAGCGTTTTGTTACTTGTTCTGTCTTTATCAGAAATGCAGGGGCAGCTGTAACCTTTGCCTGTGTAGATTCTCTGAAGAGGTAATCTGTCGTCATTTTCCCCACAATTAAAAATATTGCTGTTTAACCTTGATGGTCATTTTGATTGTCATTGCTGGATGATAGGAAACAGCATCTGAGCTGGAGTCCTGACCCTGGGGACTGAACAGGGAATGCTGGAGCAGGCTGGGAAATCACCAGTATTGATGAAACACCAGGCATGCTGTGTTAAAGAGGCTGTGGAGAAGTCAGGGCTGTGTCGTATCAGGAAACAGTTTTAATCCTCATTAAGCTAATCCAGAGGGATAGCTCTGAGTGGGAGAGGTTTGTTTTGTTTCCCAGGGCTGCTTGGCCTGTTGGCATGAGGATTTCATGAGACTAAAGCAGGTGAAGGAAAAACTCAAGTCAGACTGAGAAAGAGCACCTTATTTAGTCCTTCTTTTGCCACTTCTTCCCTTGTTCTTAAAAACTTTTCTTAAAAACTTGTCTGTGCTATAATTTGTTTCCTGCTTTGCAAACATATGCCGTGCTGGTTTTTTTATGATTTATTTTTTGCTATTTTTTCTTTCGTGATTTGCTTCCATTTCAACATTCCTGCTTAGCATCAGCTGGAAAGTAAAGCCAAACTTTTCTTAAAGCCAGCATTGATGGCCAGAATTACTATTTTTTTTTTTTTTAGTCTTAGCATTTCTGAAGCCTTTTTTTGAGTGGTGGGATGTGAAATCCATTCCCTGTGGAGTCGGTAATGCCTGTGTAAGGTTGTTTTGGAGATTCTAGCAGCATATTTACATTCCCAGCTTCCTTCTTAGTTAACAAAACAAAGACCACCATGCAACTGGGATGACATGAAAATACAAATAATTAAATAAGGGAAAAAAATTAAAAAGCAGCTTCAGGAGAGAATCAGAATTCCAGGCCTGTCTTGTAGAAATAATGCTCCAGGGTAGTACTGCTGAGCACCTTGATGAATCTGATACACCTGAGAAGTGTCAGGATGGCTCTTTAGAAGGAAAACATTCCTCTTTGAGCTCTTGGGAGGGATCAGGAAATATAAAATAAGGTGATCTGGTAGCCACAGTCATTATTTCCAGACATCTTTCTGAACAGGTTTCCTTATCTAAAGAAATCAAGCAGATGAGGTTAAGGAGGAAGGTCCTTACATGGGGAAAGAAATTGATAAAATTACAAGAAATGGAGGGTGGGGACAGCTGATTGATATATTTTTTTTTTTTTTAAATTTTTTTTTCCTAGCAGAGATAGAGCTGGAAAGATCTGACCTGCTTGGAATGTTATAAATTACCCAAGAAAAAGAGCTGACAAGTTCAGTGGCATTGCAAATGTGGCAGTTTTATTCAAGATAAATAAGATGAAGCGTTTCTACTAGGAAGGTTGTAAAAGGACCTGGTGAGACTGACCAGGCAGGAAAACTGCAGAGCTGTCAAGTAATCCACATGGGGAAAAATGATCTTGTTGGAAATGGAAAAATGTATCCTGTTGGATAGAATCTGAGAGAACTCACTGCCCAGGGGCTGAGTTATGAGGTTGTAGCTGTCTGGAGGTATCTCAAACTTCAGACAAATGGGATTTGGAGCAGCCTGGTCTGTGCAAGGTGTCCTCCATAGAGAACCTTTCCGTGGTTTGAAGGCTGTTTCTTTTGAATGGTGGGGTTTGGATATATTTTTTAAGGGATGTTTTGTCTAAGGGAAGAGTCTGAGGAGTGGAGTCAGAAGGGCTCAGGCTCACCAGGAGCGTGGTACAAGGTGTGTGTGTGTCAGACTGCACAAACACCATGGCTACACTGAGCTGGTAGGGCCCATCCTGGCCCAGCACTGAATTCCTGCTGAGCTGATCAAAGTTCCAAGCCATAGGAAAGTCTCCCAGTTAACCACTTTTCCATTGCTTTGGGTTGGAGCAGAGGAAACGCCTCCTTTTCAGACCAATCAAGATGTGTCTCCTGAAAGCTGAACCTGTATTTACCTGTGCTAGATCAGGTGACCTGGGCCCCTTGGAAATGGTCCCCAAAAGCCATCATCCTCCCCTGGAGCAAGGGTCAGATTTTCCTCTTGGCTGGTGCTTGCTGGCACATCAAGCCAGCTCTTATCTCCCCCCTTGGCTGAGCAGTGTGTAACCTTTTGTTACATAAACTGTCCTCAGTCATGGTACGAGTCAGTGGCTTGATTTGCTGACTGGTTACTGAGGGAGCATCATCTCCTTCTGGACTGCTTGGTGTCCTCAGGAACTGGCAATAGCAGTATTCCTGCTGGTCATTTGAACTGGTAAACTGGGGAGGGACAACTGTTCTCTTGCATCACTGGATCACTGTCTTCAGACTAAATTTGATAAATGCTGTTGATGATTTGAAGGAGACTCTCACATCCAAGGGCTTGACTGTATGTGAGCTCCAGCTCCGTTCCCTGCCCTGGACATGCTCCGGTCCCTCCAGGGCTCTCTGGCCAGGAGGGCTCAGAACTGGACACAGCCCTCGAGGTCCCTCAGCAGGGCCAGCCCAGGGGATGGGCCCTGCCCTGGCTCTGTGGCCACCCCATGGCTGGCACAGCCCAGGGGCCATTGGCCTCGTGCCCCCCTGGGCACCCCTGGGCTCCTGTCCAGCCGCTGGCACCGGCACCCCCAGGGCCTTTCCCGACGGGCCCTTTGCAGCCCCTCTGCCCCAGCCTGGAGCTGCAGGGCTTGGGGTGACCCCAGGGCAGGACCCGGCACTTGGCCTTGCATGAACCTCACCACGTTGGCCTTGGATCAATACTTGGACAAAGTTTAGGAAGCTGCATTTAAAATGTCTGTAGCAGACTGATATTCCCAAACAGGTTTTTCTCAGGAGTAACACAGGTTCAAGGTGTCCTTTAGCCGTGGTTGCTGGCAGCTATGCAATGTGTCGGTGTTCTGTGTTAAAGCACAGGCTCTTGCTCATCCCTTCTGCTTCTTTTCTTTTGTAGCTCCAAACCCATTTCTTCGCCTTTGATTGTCCAAGTTGGGCACGCAGAGACCCTCCAGCCCCTGCTTGCCCTGATGGGTTACTTCAAAGATGATGAGCCTCTGCTGGCCAACAACTACGCCCGGCACGCGCAGCGGAAATTCCGCAGCGGCCGCATCGTGCCTTACGCTGCCAACCTGGTGTTCGTGCTCTACCACTGCGACCACGTGAACGCCTCCCAGGAGGAGTACCAGGTGCAGCTGCTGCTCAATGAGAAGCTGCTGTCCTTCCATCACTCCAACGAGACCACCTCCACCTACGCGGACCTCAAGGACTACTACAAGGACATCCTGGAAAACTGCCACTTCAAAGAGGAGTGCGAATTGCCCAAAGTCAATGTCACTGCTGTCGATGAGCTGTGAGGGAACGAAACAGAGCGGGCGTTCTTCACATCAGTCTGGGTTCAGTTCCACAGGCGTAGGGAACAAGCACTTTGGATGACCTGCTGCTGCCGTGTTGACTTTCTAACCTTGCTGATTTGGGGGGTTGTCTCAGCTCAGTGCACTGGTTCTCTGTTGCGCAAGCAGAACCACAAAAACAAGTGCTGTCACAGGGAAGTTGTAACAAATGTGTGATGCAAGACACAAATACTTGTGTGTTTACTTGTGCAAATAAGCTGATTTCATTGGTCACTGCTGTTATGAATGGGCAACAGATGGGTTTAAGAGCTGGGGCAGCTTCTGTTTTATTGGATCTGAAAGTGGTTGGGCTGATTCAGTATTGCTTTGTGCTGCCTGTGTTTCTAGCTGCTGTTTTCCTGTGCCACGCATGAAATACTTCAAACCTTTTTTTGATCCTTTTCCCAAGCTTCTAGGAGGGAGAGGGTACATAGTTCTCCACAGCTGCACAACTTCTGCCTGGACAGCACCATTTCTATTTTGGGCATTTTAAAGCAGGAGGAGTTCCTGCATGCATCACCTGCTTGAGAGGGGGCAAGGAATTAAAAGTCTTAAAGTCATCACATCGACCCATCCTGTATAGCAAGTTAGTCTCCAGGGTAAGTAAACTATCTTTAAAAAGAAGTAGGAAAAAAAAGAGGAAAAAAATGAGGGAGTGGAAAGTAGCCACTCTTCCTTTAAGGTGCTCTGGGACATGCAGCAGTTGTTCTCTAAATACTCTGGAGTGTCCTTTCACTAACACCATCCATTTCCAGTGTTATTTGGGCTGGGGCATTCAGGTTAGGCTGTGCCATGGCTCTGAATCTCTTGGTCCTGGCCAGGTGCTGACAGTTTTCCTACCAGCTCTGGCTGGAAGGCACCTCTGATGTCTCCAGCCTCCTGCTTGAAATGGAATTGTTGCTGACTCTAAATCTGGGTTTTTGAACTGTATAAAGATTGGGCTGAGACTTGACTTCTGCTAACTTTAAGACACCAAACAAGCTGCCACTTAACGCAGGCCTGACACATTTGATGTGCCAACTTGCTTTTGAGCTGCAGCTGGTTTTAAAGAGGTGAATGGCATAGAAGGACTGGTGATATTTTAAAGCAACTGCACTTTAAGTAGATTCCCTTATTCCTGAAAGCTGGAAAGTATTTTCGAGCTCTGCAGTGTGGCAGTAAAAGGAAAACTGAAGGTAACTGATGAGAAGTGTCTAAATTAAGTCGGATAAAAATCCCTTCATGACCTGCAAGGGAATGGCTGTTTGACCAAGTTGCCCCAAAGCAAATGAGGGTAGGGATTTATGGTGCTGGTAGCTCTTGAAGTGTGCACTCTCACCATCTAATGGGTGTTCAGAGCTCACCCTATAAAGTGGGGTTTATTTTGCTGTGTTTCTTGGGCAGGAGGTGAAGAGTTGGAATAAGTGATTACCACAGCATAGCCCGCAGCAGTTGAGGGTATAAATGTCTATAATGCACCTGATAAGTCCTTTTTGGAGGCTCACCCTTAAAACTGGGAACTTAACTGCTGCAAAAACAAAAACAGAAAAAAGCCAAAATCCAAGTTGAGGAGTTACACTTAGGGTATGATTTTAAAAAAAAAAAAAAAAATTTCCTGAGGACTCAGCCTTTTGTCACTTTTTTTCTTCTTAATATGCCTCATATAAAAGCACTTCAGGTTTACATACCTGTAAGTTAAGGAGCAATTGAACACCTGGTTTTTGCTGTTCTCTGAGTTAAGGGCATTTCCCTGCCTGTGGTTGTAGGGCCCTGTTTCATTAGTGCACCACTTGCTGCAGAGACCAAGAGATCACTGAAGATACTGATTCAAATATTTCAGCACTTGCCCGTGTTAAATCCGCAGCTCTTTCTGAAGCTGAGGAAATGGTTAGGGAGGAGTTCAGTGCTGCAACAACCAGAGGAATATAGGTCGGGATAATTGTCAGCCCCTGCCTATGACTACTGCTCAATCACCTTTGCATGTCTCCTTTTTCACATGATCCTACCTTGAGACTAAGTCAGCTGCTGGAAATGGTTGTGACAGATCCCAGTTAGGAACTTTATTGCAATATTTGAGTCAGGCTACAAAGAAATGAGCCTTTGTTTAAAGGCAGTTAAGTTTGGAAAGAGCAGATACGAGAGTGAGAAAATCCACCTTTGAACAAATATTTTTTTCTGTGAGTCAGTGATGATTCATGAACAGAAGGGATGAAAAGCCTGACTGTGGGAGATGAATGGAGGATTCTGTTGTCAGTTCAGCAAGACTGATTTTAAGACATTGTATTTGTTAAAAGATACATCCTTCTTCCTTGTGGAGTGAGGAATACATTGCACTTGACTGCTTTTTTGATTGTGTGCCAGATGAGGTGCAGGAACCAAAAAATACCTTCTATTGTGGAGTATCCTTTGTTTGTCCATTAGCAGGTTGACTGTATATTTAAATTCTGTGGGTTCTTCCTCAGAAGCTGTTCCCTGTTTCACCGTGGAGCACGGGTCCCTCATACCCCCAGTGTAACAGAGCTCTCTTCAGTGGCTGTCAGCAATGAACTGGAAAGGAAAACGTGCTGTTAGGGTTCTGCTCTGTGTTTAGAGGATGCTCTGACTCACTCCTTTGGCAGAATTAGAGGCTCAGTGTGGAAACTTTGCCCCATTGTAGCACTGTAGAAGTGTTGGGACATGTAAATACTGCAGGCACTTACTCTGGTTCTTAGCACTGGGGAGGTGATTTGACTGACCCTTCTATCTAATAAACATAGGCATTTGTTTAGATGCTTAAAAAAAGAAAACTAAAATGGATCAAAATACTTCTCCAAAGTTGGGCACTAGCTCAGTGTGCAGTGTTTGATCAGGCTGCCACATCTCCTGGCGGTGCACATTCCCACATCCTGCAAAAGTCCTGCAAGACAAATAATGCTTTCTCCTCCTTCCTGTGGCTCTGGAGGCCTCATCTCAGTCATCTGTCAAGGACTCTCTTTGCAACCTTTCTGAAACTGGAAGCTTTCACCGATGGAAAATACCAACAGTATTCTTGGATGCTGGCCTTCAATACGTGTGAAGTACATTTTAATTTGCTAAATGTTTAATCTTTCTGGGAAGCGAATTTTTTCTGTCTAGTAAGAACTGCTGTTGCTCTGGTTAGTGTGGAGCTGTCAAATGCAGAGTTGTAATGATCTGGTACTAACTGGATGAATTTGGAGGACTTGTGGATTTTTAGTGCTGTGAAATAAAACTGCACACTTTCTTCATCTCTGTTTTCTGAGCAGCAATAATGACACGATCTTTGGAATAATGGTTGTGTTTACCTTCAAAATACAGTTGGGAGGTTGCTGTTACTTGTGTTGGTGTCTCTGATTATTTTAAGTCCTCAGATTTCTCGGTGGTTAATAGAAAATGCCTTAATTAGGTTTTTACTCTCACATTTTGAAGGGACTAAAGATTTACTCTTGTTTCCAGGAACCCTGGTATAAAAAGCAGCAGCAGTTTCCTGACAAGGTTTTTGCAGATGCACAAAGGGTGTGGTTGCTGGGATGGCATCCTCTTTGATTAAGGGCTGTTCCTGCATTTTCTGTGAAGATGTATTAGTCTGTAAGACAGCTGGAAATGCAAAACAATAGAGGATATTTTGTTTAAAACAGGGAAAAGCCCCCCACACTGTACAGTCACAGGCAGAAGAGTAAAATGCCTCTCAAATTAAAACACCACATAGAACCTTTGGGGGAGGAACATGATCACCACCATCCATCTCCCCCTCTCTGTGCTTTTTGGGTCTGTAATACATTAAAGAGTTGTTTGTTGTCTAACTTTTCGAAAGGAAGTTAGTATTATCAGGTGCTGCTGAGGCAGGAATAATGGCTTATCTTTAAACTGTTCAATTCGTGCTTTCCTGGGCTTTAAATTATAGATTATTTCTCCTGACCTGACTGGCCTGGAGTGAAGTCTCGTGTCCTCCACAGGGTGGTCAGGCAGGACCGTGAGCAGGCGAGTCACAGCCGAGTGCCAGTGCCTTGGTGTGCCCCGCTGCGAGCCAGGGAGAGCCGGAACACGGAATTCTGGGGAGGCTTTTCCTGTCCACCCTCCCTGCTCCCCTGAATGTGCTGTCTCGGGGCCAGCTGCACTTCCATCACCTGCCCTGCCAGGAGCTGGGGAGGCCGCTCTTGGCTTTGTGTGCAGGGGGTTTCTTTGTTTGAAAGTCCTGCCTGTGTTTTGTGTTGCTTTGCCTGCTGGGGGTGTTGGGTGCATTTTGGCTTTGACACGCTGCCACCTTCAAATTCATCTTCATGAGGACTGAGCAGCTCCTTTGTATCCGGTTCAGCTGCTGAGTGCTGGTGTTCTGCTTGATTTCCTCAGGATTTGTGGACCAGTAAGTAGAAAACTATTCCTAAATTGCTCTGTTTCTGATGTTAGTAATGTTTTTGAAGAGGGTTTTCGTTGGCTATGGATTACATGCTAGGCCAGAGCTGGGTGCTGCCTCCAGATCTGATACAGGGAGATGTTTGTAAAGGCCCTGTGGCTTTATTCCCTCCCTTGTTTGCCTCCAGAAGTGGAAAATGAAGATTTTTATACATGATAGATTATTTAAGGTTATATATAGATAACCGCATTTACAGCTACTTTTTTTCCTCCAGCTTATATTAATGTGTAAAATCAGGACTGAGGAGGTTCAGGCTAACAGCATGTGGGGTTAATGGTGGTGGGTTCATTTATTTATTTATTTAGTTTAACAATTCCTTTGAGTTTAAAGGGAGCGTTGTTTTTCTGACATTCTGGTGAAAGGTTAGAGCACACCTCTTACTGTGTTCAGTTAACAGAAACAAATCCCTTGTCTTCAGGGAAGGGATTATTGTGGAAGGAGTAGTATGGAGGGAGCGAGGTGAATTTCGTATTATTTATTTAGGGGTCAGAAAAGCTCTGCATGCTGATGTTAGTGACCTGTAGCTCTCAAATGCTTCCCTTGCTGTGAAAACAGGTCCTGAACCTCTTACAGAAACAGAAAGTGCCCAGGTGATCCTGGGAACCACTCCAGAAAGAGGCTCCAGGTGGGATCAGGCTGAAGGTCCTTCAGCCTGGTGCCCGCTGGCTTTTGGTGGGACATGGTGCCTTGACCAGAGGGACAGAGCAAACATTCCCTGTCCACTCCTGATTGTGGCTAGAGGGGTTTTTTGAGCTGAGGAAAGTGGATTTGTGTTCAGCTTTATATATTTCTCTTATGGAATTTCTCTTCTATGCAGCTCTCCTGGTGCTTTCCTAACCCAAAGGCAGGGTTCTGCCCCTCTGCCCCCTCAGGTGAGACCCCACCTGCAGAGCTGCCCCAGCACAGGAGGGACCTGGAGCTGCTGGAGAGAGTCCAGAGGAGGCACCAGGATGATCAGAGGGATGGAGCAGCTCTGCTGGGAGGAAAGGCTGGGAGAGCTGGGGGTGTTCAGCCTGGAGAGGAGAAGCTTTGGGGTGACCTCACTGTGGCCTTCCAGTGCCTCAAGGAGCTACAGGAAAGATGGAGAGAGATTTTGAACAAGAGTGCCAGGACAAGGGGGAATGGCTTCCCAGTGCCAGAGGGCAGGGATAGATGGGATATTGGGAAGGAATTGTTCCCTGGGAGGGTGGGGAGGCCCTGGCACAGGGTGCCCAGAGAAGCTGTGGCTGCCCCTGGATCCCTGGCAGTGTCCCAGGCCAGGCTGGACAGGGCTTGGAGCAGCCTGGTATAGTGGGACGTGTCCTGCCCGTGGAAGGTGTGGCACTGGATGGGCTTCGAGGTTCCTTCTGACACAAACCTTCCTGTGATTCCATGACTTGCTTTGCAGTGAGATGTGGTGGATGCTGGAGCTTTGGGAAGGTCCAGCTCCTCTCATTTGAGGCTACTGCTAGACTGGAATTTCAGCCACGTTTCCAGGAGCTGTGATTTGAAAACAGTGAGAGCTTCCAACATATCCAGTTAGCAGAGTTAGTTACCATATGCAAATGGGGAGGCTCAGCATGTGCTCTGGAGCAATTCTTGTGATACAGGTCTTGTTTCAGTGTTGTTTTCCTCAACACCAGCAATTAATCCCATTCCTTGGAGCACTTTTATTGGGAGAGGAGTTAAACACTCGACCTCTTTGCATCCCACTTGTGCTACTTGTGACTTTGATTTTCTTTTTCTCCCACATGGGAGGGGCTCATCTTGCTTATTTATTCCTTGTGCTGAAGTTATTCTGTTCTTCTCATTGCTACTTTGATTTTTGGCTTGGTTTTACCCTGTGCCTATAAATACATTTCCTGGGCCACACTTGCACACACTGTTCAAGGTGAGGCTGTGCTGTTGACTTGAAAAGGAGTGAAATGATAATTCTTGTGAACTTCTCTAGGTTTTTATTTCACACTTCCCACACACAAAATAGCATCCCAAAGATGTCCTCTGTGTATGATGTATTGCTCCTTCTTGCTATTAATGTTATTTGGTGCTCTCTGAGGATTTTGGTTGCCTAAAAATACTTCTGAAAATTGGAACGACTTTCCTCTCTAATATTTATGAATGCACAATATCCTGTATTTTTTAATTATGGTAGTTTGAAATGAATAATTGGGTTGTTAGAGTAAATATACAAGGGATGAGGTAGAGGGAATATTTTCAAATAACCAGGTAGTTCTGTCCAAAGCACAGGGAGGTGGCTCTTGATCCTCTGTGATCCCACCTTAGTGCTGGATCAGCCAGGACAGAGTTGGCTTTCTGGGCTGCCAGGTCGCGTCCAGCCTCTCACCCACCAATCAATGTGGAAAAACCCAACTCCCTAAGCTCCAGTTCCTGGTTATTGTGCCAGAGGAGAGATCTGAAGTCCTTTGGGGTTTGATTTTCAGCCTGTAAGGTTATACTCGCCCTTTGTCTGCATACTCTGTGTCCTGACATAATTGCTGACCTGCCTGATCCCTCTGGAGATGCCACTTGCGTCTCATTTCAGTCTTTGCTTTGCCAGATCTGATAAGTTGGTCTCTCCATCTCTCCTCCTCACCTGACTTCTTTCTTGTGTGTGCTGGCTCGTTTCACTTCAGTTCTTTTGAACTTTAATGACCAGCATTGTACTGGGTTTTCCAGATGTGGTCTAACAAACAGCTCACTGCTGGCAGGGAGATCTCCCCACCTTTCTTCTTGGGAAGGTTAATCATTAGGCCAGCGAGGTTTTTAGATTTATTTGGTTGTTCAAGGGCTGTTTTCTGTGGCCCTGTGGAGGTTTTGTGCTCTGGTTCCCATCTTCTGCTGCAGAACTTTCTCACCGGATGCCACAGATCATTTCTCGCACGTAGATTTGCCTAAAACAAATTTGGTTTTTTGCAAAATAAAGAGTGTTACTAACTATATCCTGCATTTCTCTATTTGCCTGCATGCCTGCTGCTTTTGTTATCCAGGACCTGCTTCCCCAGGGCCTCGTGCTCCCAGCCCTCTCAAGCATGAAGCATATGCAAAGTCCTGGTGGGACTTGGCTTTGCGGGAAAGCCTTTGGGGTTCAGATTTCATCTCCCATAACCCAGAATTATTGGGCTGTTCTTCAGCCCTCGTGGGCCTTGGTGTGGCAAAGAACAGCACATCTTTCCTCTGTAGGGAATGCAGGCTCTGCCTTGAACCCACCAGTGAGGATGTTTGGGTTTATGGTGGTTGATTATCCCTGGGGATAATCAGGAGGTTCCCCCTTTGCCTTTCATTCTCCTGAGTTTGAGGTCAGGTGAGACGGATTCTCCAGTGTTCCCATGGAGCAGATCTCCCCGTCTCCATCTCCATCCTTTCCAGGCAGAACTGGGAGCAAATGCTGCTCCCAGCATGCCTTGACTGTGCTGTGCCCCTGTGCTTCATGTCCCTGCTCAGGCAGGAAAGAGGTGGTGACTCAAAGAGGTTCTTGATAGGTTCAGGTTCTTTTCTTTCTTTTCTTTTTCTTTTCCCCCAGGAGGTGCTGCATGTGTTGATCAACCCAGCTTTGGGCACAGGGCTGGAGCTGGGTGTCAAAGCCAAATCCAGGGGCGTGCTTGGAGCTTCCAGCTGGATGAGGCAAGACAAGGAACAGCAGAGGCTCATGTGACCTGCTTCTTAAGCTCTCACACGCAGCCTGCAGAGCAGAGACCTGAGCTGGAGGAGACAGCTCTGCTGGTGAATGAGGAGTTCTTTCCATCCTGTGTGGCAATGGAGAGCTTTGAGGAGTTTTGAACTCCCTCATGGTTATTGGGCCACTTTGCCAAGAGAAGCTGTGGCTGCCCCTGGATCCCTGGAAGTGTCCAAGGCCAGGTTGGACAGGGCTTGGAGCACTCTGGGACAGTGGAAGGTGTCCCTGCCCATGGCAGGGGGGGCACTGGATGGGCTTTAAGGTCCCTCCCAACCGAGGCCATTCTATGAAAATCAGTGTTTGAATAAAGCACCTGACACGTGTCAAATTAATAAATGACACCTTGATTTTTCAAAGCTTATCAACTCTACCTAAGAATGGCTTTCCTTATAAGAGTGGTAAAAAGGCTTCTCTGGATTATTCTAAAAATAGCAAAATTGGGATTGAGTTTACCAAATCAGAGTTTCCTTCAGATGGTTTCCTGTGAGAACTGTCGCTTTTCTTAGTTGATGGCAGCACACATCTGTCATGGTCAACAGCTTGTCTGGAAATCTGTGTGACAAATCCCACTAGGAAATGGCACGGGGGAAAAAGTGTTAAAATCCAGTAGTGTGTTGCAGGTCCTAAATCTGTTCCTGCACAGCAGTGAAGACAGGTGAAAACAGGTGGGGACTGTGGGGGTTTCCCTGTGCTGGCTGGGAAAGTGCTTGGTGCTCCTGCTCACAAGTGTCTGGAGATGGAGGGAGTGACAGGTAGGAGCTGCTGTCACACACAGCTAGCTGCTTTGTAAAAGGATTAGGATGAAATTAGACTTCAAAATGTGGTAGGAGCTGACTTCCCTACCTGCCTGTGCTTGTCCAGCTCTCACACTGCCTGGCCCTTGAGAGGTTGGATTTTTCCTTGGCCCTTCCTTAACTGATTCTCCTTCAATCATGACTGCCCTGGTGGCAGTTTTAGCCAGCCTGGTATCTCTGTAGATATCTTTCGTCTTTTTTTCTGCCAGCCTGTTTTTGGAAGAAGACATTCATGGCTTCTTATGTGACTTTGTGAGTTCCCAGATGCCTGTAGGGAATGTGAGTCTGAAAAAATTCCAGGAGCTGAGATCTTTATTCTGGTATTGTAAAAGGAACAAGGTAGCGATATGGGTCAAAGTCTGTGATAGGGATAAGAAATCACATAGGGCAAAGGCAACAGACCTGTAGTAGTAGATAATTACACTCAATAAATAAATAAATATCTTTACTGCAATATGACACACCACAAAAGGATAAAAATCCTTTTTTCGCTTCTAATGAAAGATATTTGTAAAGTCAATATTCCCTTCCTTGTAGAGTGTTGTCCAGGCCCTTGTCAGGATATATGCTTTATATGTTATATATTTTATGTCTTGGAGCTGTGGTGTGCAAACAGAAGGAGAGCATGAGGCCTGTCTGCAAGTGGGAGCTGGGATTGCTCTGGGCTCGGTGGGACTGGCAGGGAAGCCTCGAAGGCACTGCAAGTTTATAGACAGGCAAAGGGAAAAAGAGAAATATGAATACAAAAAAAAGAGAAATAAGAATAAAGAGATGAGTGAGAAAAATCAAGGACCCCTGTCAGAACTTAATTTATGGATCTGGTGGGCAGAAGCTGATGCCCAGGAAGTTCCACCTGGCAGGAGGCACAACTTCTTCCCTGGCCAGTGCCCAGCCCTGACCAGATTGTGCAGAGAGGCTGTGGGGTCTCCTCCCTGGGGCTGTTGCAGAGCTGTGTGCACACAATCCTGTGCCCTGTGCTCTGGGATGGCCCTGCTGGAGCAGGGAGGGGCCACCAGGTGCCCACTGTGATTCCTTCCAACCTGACCCATCCTGGGATCCTGTGCTGAGCAGTGCTTGGAGGACAGGACACATTTGTACCCACTCTAAAAAAGAAAGTGATGGAAGCAGCTGTGGGGTTGTATATTTTACATTTTTACCATTTCCCTGATGATTATGGGGATTTGGTATTTGTGGGATGCCATCGCCATGGCTGAACCAGTTGCACTGGGAACCTTCAGAACGGTCAGTGCAGCCTGGAGAGGGTGTAAGATCCTGATGGGGAGCAGGAGTGGTTGTGTCACCGGGGCATTAAAAACCTGACCTGGCAATCCTAGCTCTGGGTTGTTTGAAGTGAGCTCTGCAGCACTATGAGAAGACCCGAGTAGGTGCAGAGCTTGTTCCTGGCTTGGGCTCCTCTCTCCCATTGTGAAATCCCGGCAAACTGGTTTTGAACTTGGTTTCTGGCTGTAGCAGTCCCCAACAGCAGTGGGTGTTGCCAGCGCTAGAGGTTTCAGTGGCTGATTTCTTGTCATTGCTGGAGCTCTTGTTCTCTCCAGCAGCTTTCTGAAAGTTGGGGATGATTCCGTGTATTTGAATTATGGAACAAGGAAAGGAAAAAACATTTCCTGTTCTCATTAAAGTCCTAATTGCTGACTCTTGGAGGTAATGCCTGACCCTGGATCTCTGGTGCTTCCAGCAATCTGTGCTTTGCTTTTACAGCTTATTTCTGATTTGACATCTCACAAGTGAGGTTTGAGGGCTGCAGATCCACCCTTGACTTATACGCAGAATTCAACCCCCTTTGTGCAAAGGGTGAAAGGTGAGGTGGATAAGCTGGAAGTGCTTGTTGGGGCAGTTCAGTATCTCTGGTATCTCTGCGGGCTGATGCCAGAGGTGTTACGTGTGTTCAGTTGGGGAATGTTCAGATTTCAAAGGTACCGACCCTAATGCGTTGGGGAAAGGATGAGCAGAATTTGTCACACTCCCAATGGCTGGAGGATGCTCCATTAACTGGGTGACAGCTTCCCCTGGCACTTTGGAAAAACAGAGCCAGAGAATCTGAGAAGAAATGATGCTAAAGGCAACAACTGTGTCTCCATCACTTGAAAAACTAAGCAAGGCACTGAACCTTCATCTGCAGGTTCCCCGTCACTAGGAAAGCAAATAAACAAGAGGAGAGGCAGCAGTAGTGGAGTAGTTTTGAGAGCAGGGAGCAGTGGAGTGCTTTTCCACCTAGCAGCCATCAAATAAGGGAATTCCTGCAGGGATTTAAGAGCACAGTTGTGCAAAATCAGAGACAGCGACCTCTCCCCTTTATCCTTCCATGTGGGAGAACTCTGCAAGGCACAGCCCTTTCCTCCCATGGCACTTGCCCAGAGGCTGCAGCACTGCTGGGGCTGATAACTCAGAGCAGAAAGGATGTGGCCTCTCAATTTCCACCTCTGCCACCTTGTAGGTGGCAAAAGGTGTTGGGGAACTTACCGCACTGGTGATGGCCAGCTTGCAAACATTGACGTGAGTGTTGGTGCTTTGGGGTAATTTCTTGGGTAATGCTGGGATAGGAATTTCGGCTAAGAAGTTGATTTGGAGTGGGGAAGATGGATGGAGGAAATGCCTCACAAGCAGCTGCTTGCTGGGCCTGTTTGGGGGAGTTATATATAAATTTTGCTCTCTGTTAGTGTAACAGGTTGCACAGTGGGCTCCTAAGAGAGCTTTTTCTCTAGGGATTTATTGTCTCTTTGAGATCAGGGTGTCAGGGCAGTACAGACTTTGCAGGAAAATGCTGAATCCAAGTGCACAAGGGCAGGTCACGGGGGCATAACTTTCTTTTGTCCTTCCCGGAAAGGAGAGGAACAAGAGTCTCCTGTAAGCAGAGTGAGAATCTCCACAAATAAAAATAGTCCCTGTAATCATAAAATCACAGAATGGTTTGAGAGGTGAAAGATATCTTAAAGCTCATCCAGTTCCACCCCGTGCCATGGGCAAGGACACCTTCCACTGTCCCAGGCTGCTCCAAGCCCCATCCAACCTGGCCTTGGACACTTCCAGGGATCCAGGGGCAGCTCCTGCCTGCTTTCCTGGGATGCTGCTGCTTTCCCTGGCTGCGTGAGGCTGGAGCTCTTGTTCAACAGCCCAAGAGGTTCTTTAATGAAAATTGAGTGTCACTAATTTGCGTGTCTCTTGAGGTAAACAACTAGATTTTTGTCTTTCTTCCTTTGTTTCTGATTGTTTCATCAGTTACTTCCTTGAAAAGCCCCACACAAATTAAAACTTGTGGCGATAGCCAAATATATTTAGTTATTATAGCTTAACGTAACAAAAGTTCACGTCATTCTTTGCATTGTGCTTGGAAAAAATAGGTGAAAAATAGATGAAAAACCCTTGGATCTCCTACACACAAAATGTTATTTGCTCAAATTCTCAGGCAGGTTATGAGCAGTCAGTTTAATTCCTAGAAGGGAAATAACTTTGATGAAGTTAAAGTGAAGAATGATGCAACAAATGGAGATAGTGTTGACTCATTTTGTGTCTCACTGATGGGTATCTAGGGGAAACATGGAGGTGTTACATGCTGTGGATGCTAATTTTTCTGGTACATTGTAACACTAGTTTCCTATCTTTCCTTTCTACAGCTCACTTTTAATGAAAAAAATTGTTTTCCTTCCAAAATGCCCTCTCTAGAACCAGTTGTGTGTCAGGCCAGGATGGTTTAGAGTGGTCTGTTGTTACAAGAGCCCCTCTTTGTGCCTTTTCTTCTTCACAAACCCGTTCACGCTGCTCCTTGTTCTTCAGTAAATGTGTTTCCCTGCTTGCCTTGGTCTGTTGGGCGCCTTTTCCACCTTTCTGCTTTCCTGAAGGTACAAAAAGGCAGGGTAACGTGGAGAGGGAGTAAAGATGTGAATTTAAATGTACCAGGATGGATTTTTCCAACAGATATTGTATTCAGGCTTCTTTCTCTGTTCTTCCAACCTTGCTGTGTTTTTTCTATGGCGGAAATTTAATCTGCCCTTAAGTGACAAAAACAATATGAGGAAAAGCACGGAGTGAGTGATGCTAAAAAGCGACCCTGGTGTTATTTAGCTGAGTTAATCCTGAATGTAATGCCATGGGTTTAGCTGGAATTACACTGGAGATTAGTTCAGCTGATAGCTGATCACACTCTAATAGTTGCCTGGCTTCAGGAGTTGGTTGAGCAGGTGCTTTTGCCTCCTTCCAGCCCCTTTCCTTCACCTCCATGTTTTCCCACAGCGGCCCCTGTTCTTCTGTCAGCAAGACCTCATTTGAGGAACCCCCTTTGTCCTTTCACTGCTCTCCTGGGGTTTCCCATTTTCTGTTTTAAGAGTTCATCAGGAGAATGAACCTTGAGGAGCTTTGCAAAATCCCAGCACCTTCTTCCATCGAGGGGCTTCGCTCAGGGCATCAATGCTTTTAAACTCTGCTGGAATGAAGAACAGAGATGAAACAGGAGTATTTTATGGACTGCTGGTGATCATGTGCTGGACAGGTCCCAGGAGCTGCCCAAAGCAGGCTCAGCGTGTTGGACCTGGAGGAAGCGCTTGCTCTTCAGGGCAAGATAAGAAGTGAGATATCTCCTCCTAGAGGAGAGGCAGCACAGTCGGCACAGCCATCCTTGTAGCCCCGGGATGGATCCATGGATGGATGGGAATGGAGTAGGAGGCAGTGGTCCAGGAGGACAAGTGCCACGCCAGACGGGACCGTTCACCCTGAGGCGCAGAATTACCCACCCACCAGGGTCTGCCTTCCTCTGTCCCTGGCTCACGGGCCATCCCAAGGTTGTGCTGTGGTTTCCCTCCACCAGGACATTGCCTGTCCTTTCCTCTGTTTCAGCGGAGTTCTGGGATCTGAGCTTTTCCAGCAGTGGAAAACTGAGGATTTGGGGCAAAGCTGTCAGTCACGGGCCTTCTCTTCCCCTCACCTGCTGTGCATTGTTTGCTGGGAGGCTCTCCTGTGTTTCTTTTCAACTCTTTTGGTATTTTAGCCAAACCCTCAGCGACCAGCCTCCAGCACCGCTTGGTTTTAAACATCATTTTAATTATCATCATCATCATCCTCTGGAGGTGCTTTTTCGCCCAGTAGTGTCGTGTGGGCTGCTGTTCCTCCTCCCTCTCCTGGAGCCCGGCCGGGGCAGGAGAGCCCCAAGCGGTTCATTTTACGGCACTTTTCTCCGGGCGGCTCTGTCGGGGCGCGCCCTGCCCGCGCTGCCCGCTCCTTCTGGGGGGCAGGAGCCGCGTCCCCCCGGCCCGGAGCGCCCTGCCCGGTTCCCCCGGGGGCCGGGCCGGAGGAGNGGATGAGGATGAGGATGGGGATGGGGATGGGCGCGCTGGCCGGGCTGTCCGCACATCCTCCGCTGGCATTCGGCCGCACCTGTCCCGCTGTGCCGGCTTCGGTCCCCGCCGATCCCTTCCGGGCGGGGCTGAAGGTCGAGGCAGCGCCTGCCTCGCTCGTGGCTTTTTGGGTGTTCTCTGCCCCGGTGCCAGGCGGGGGAAGGAGCTGGCGAGCCGGTCACCAGCACCGTCAAGGTCTCAGCATCACTGCACGGCCAGCGCTTTACAACACACACAGCAAAGCAAAGCAATCATAGCCAGGGCACAGTTCAGTTAGCAATTAAAATTGTAAATCACAGCCGCGGCCAGACATCGCGTTCCGCTTGCCAGCTGCCCTCCCCTACTCCTTGGATGCGGGATGGGAGCTCTGGGTCCCTCTGGCTGCGCCTACGTTTTCCAGGTTTTCAATCAGAACCAGAAGAAATCTTGACGTAAGTCTTTCGGGCTGCTTTTTGCCGGTTGCTTCGATTTCTTTTTTAGGTTGCCATAAACTTTTCCGATGGATTTGGTGCATTTTGGACACAGTGGCAATCTGTCCGGGGAGGAATGCACCCAAAACCACGCGGAACAAAGCGCGCCTGTGCGGCGGGGTGTTCTTGGAAACGCAAAAACCTGTGGTTTAGGGATTATTTCAGGCAGGGGAGGTGCGAGCCGTGAGCCGTGTATGGGAGTTCTGTTTATTGCTGTGACAGGAGAGAGGCATTACTGAACTTCCAGAATAATCCCTCTCCTTTGCCTCCACCCTGGGCTGGAAAAATGACCTTTATAAGCAAGTTTGTGGCTGACCTTTGTGCCTTGGCTGTCAAAACAGATGCTATCAGCTTGACAGCTGTAGGCGGATTTTTATGTGCTTATCTGCCAGGTATCTGACGGAGTGAGAAAAGGCTTGATTTCGCTAATTACAAAAGGTTTGGAGAGTAACGGTGATGTTCCATTAGTGATCTTCCTGTCACTTGCCAGGAAGATATGGTCGCACAGAGTGCAAAGGAAGTTCTCTCTCTGAACTGCAACCTCAGCAGCTTATTGGTTTCAACGGTCTCCACTTTATATCAAAGACATGGGATAAGGAACTTCACTTTGTTCAGGGTCCTTTGACCTTTTTTCGTGTACACAGGCGATTTTTTTTGAGACTCCTTTTGCAGCTGCAACAGCCAAAGGTGTTCCATTTTAAAATGAAGGCACAATAATTTATCCTATTGAGATCCCTATTGATACAGCAGTAGGATCATCCTTCCGTTGCCCCTTTCTTAATCCCCATTCTTCGTTCTCCCAGTAACATGAATCCTTATTACTGCTAAAAATCCTTGTTGCCAATAAAACCTCAGTTTTACCACAGTTTCATGATGTGGGTGGTGTGTTAATCCCCGTCCCACAGACCAGGTTTGGTGAGGCTGGATGTTACCAGCTTTATTCTCCGGCTGAGGGGATGTCAGAGCTGGGTTTTGCAGGTGATGTTGATCAGCTGTCGGTTTTGGAAAGGCACAGCAGTGCCAGCTGTTGTGAGGTGGACCACTGTGTTATTTGAGTGCTCCTCATTTTGCAAATTGAATAACTAGAAGCCCGGGATTTTAAATCCTAAATTCAGCCTGAATCCTCTCCGGAGTTTGAGGCTGGTTTGAAGATGCTTTAATTGCACACCCATTTATTAATTGAAGCTTATGGTAAGGTGCAAAGAAGAAAACTTTTTTTTTTTTTTTCTTCTGCATGTGTTGCCCTTAGAAATGAACACGGCACCTTAATTCTGCCTTGTATGAAGACCAGAGTCTTGGTGTGCAGGGATCTCTCTTTGGCTGGTTAAGACGGACACGCTTTGTGCTCTCTTTATTTCTGCTCATGAGACTGCAAGAGGCATGAAGTCCTGTATGTGCCAGGCAGTGCCCTCCTATTCCCAGCCCTCACTGACAGACAGCATTTATTTCTGGCCAGTTTCAGGACTGACTTTTCGGGGAGAAGAACGGTCTGTGATGATGACCTTAAAGCCTTAATGTTCCTCACACAGCCCTCCTGTGTGCCTCGGTGGCAAAGCCTGCTCTCGGGAGCAAGCACACCGTGAAGGGAGTGCAGTGAGGGAGGTGGAGCTGCGGGCCTGCCCTTGTTTATTGTGTGGGCTCTTGCACAGCGTGGCTTTCAGGGCTGAGGGGTTCTTTGAGCTCCGTCGAAAGAGCGGCTCGCTCTCCCCACACCTGCGGCGCCGCCGGGATTTCCGCAGCTCGCTTCCTCTGCCCGCCGAGCGGCGTTTTCCTGACGGGCAGGAGGACACAGATGGTGCAGTGTGCTCCGGGGAAGCTCGCCACGGAGCCCAGAGCTACGGCCCTGCCCTGGCAGGGTGACTGCCTGCGTGGCTTTGCGTCCCCAGGGCTGTGTGGAAAGCGCAGCTCAGCGCATCTCATGGGATGGAGGCGTTGGGAGCCTTGCCCCCGGCGAGTGAAGTTTCTCTTCGGGTGCCCTTGCAGGCGCTTAGGGAGAATGAGAGCCCAGTACTGAAACTGCCTTTTGCGGGGGAAGTGTTTCAGCTTTGTCACCTGCCTGGGTCTTGCAGCAGCATCTCCAGGAATCCGACTGGTGTGGTGGCATCCCTGGCTTGCAGCGGGATGTGCTTTGGCAGCCCAGCGGGTCACGGAGCTGTAACTTCTGCTGGCTCACTCGTGTTTGTGTAGGGCTTATGTGCAAACGATGTGGGCTTATTTAAATTTATTTAAAGAGAAGCAACAAGCCCACAAGATCAGATGTCAACGCTGAGCAAAGAGGCTTCGTTTCTTTGCCTAAAAACTACTCTCATGTTGAAAGAAAACGGAGCTGCAGGGCAGAGTTCTGATGGACTGAGCGATACCTCAGGCAGAGCAGGAACATATGTACATCTCCATCAACTTAATTGCAAAGCAACATGAAAGAAAAAGCTTATTAAAACACCCAAACCATGCACTCATCTCCTCTCACACTTACTCTTAACTGTTGCCTTGAACGTAAAGAGCAAAACATCTTGAAAGATGTTTATTTTCAAAGCAGTTCTGAGTAGCTCATGGCAGTGACACTGCCCAGGGGACAGGGCAGCAGAGCCCTGATTTCAGGGAATTAGCGTGCCTTGCTCTGGGTTGAGTCACTCAAGAAAGTGAGTTTAATAAAACTCATGTTTTATCCAGCGAGTCACAAGCCTTGTTCTTACAGCACGATTTATTTCGTGGAACACGGTGCCCAACTCATCACACCGTGACATCCAAAGGTGATTGTTTTCCAGCTGCTCATCATATGCTTGGGATTTCTTGGTTTATTTTCTATTACTTTGTTTGCTTTATACCTCTTTTCTTTGAAGACCATGGAAAGGTGAGGTGATTAACTTTTGTTGCTTTGTTAATTATAACTCTCTCCCCTTTCCTCCCAATTTCTTCTGAAGCCCTTTGCTATTAGAAAATTCCCTTTCCAGTCTCTTGCCCTCACCTTGCTGTTTCATTCCCTTGGGCTGCCAGAGTGCCAGACCAGTGTTCAATAACCTCTGCTCTGTAAGAGCAGGCAGGTTCAGTTTGGGGAATTTCAGGGAAGAAAAGCCAGGAAAAGTTGCAGGTTCCTAAATATGAATGCCTTCTCCTTTCCATGCTTGAGCCCTCCAGGAGTTGGGGAATTAAATAACCATCTTGGTGTGGTGCAGCCCCAGAAGCTGCGAGCTGGGGACCGTGGGGGACCTTCCCCGAGTGCAGGAGGGCTTGTCTGGTGTCCCCTGGCAGTGCCGTGGCAGCAGGAGCAGCAGGGTCTGAGTTCCAGGAGCATCAGGACTGTAGAAGGACATGCACATGGGATAAAGGGAAGGGTTTTTCTGCTGGGATGGATATTTCCTGCCTGAACAGCCCTCCCCTGTGAGGAGAGAGCACGTAGGGCAGGCCTGATCCCTGCAGCCGAGCTCAGAGGTTCATCTTCTGCTTTCCCAACGGGAGTAGTGGATCTTTGGGATCTCTGCATCTCCCAGGGGTCACCAGCTGAGCCCCTCTGCTGCTGCTGGTGGTGGCTGGAGCGGTGCTGCGACCCAGGGGGGTGGCCAAGGCCTCGAAACCCGACTGTAATTCCTGCAAGCTCTGAGTGGAAGCACTTTGAGTCAGCGTGTTCCTTCCTGTCCTGCTGCTGGACTCCGGGATAAATACAGACTCCAGCCTCCTCTGGTTTTCAGGCTGCACAGATCAAGTCACAGCCAGCTACAAATCCATGCCAAAACCCCTAACACAGGTGTAGGTTTCCACCCCGTGCCCTCCTTGGGCAGCCCCTGCAAGAGCATTTAGTCAATGAGCAAATGATGCTGAAGACCCCAAGCTACCCAGACATGTGCACTGCAGCTGCAGCTTAGATTTAGGCCACGGAGATTTTGTTTTTCTGGAGGGTTTTCAAGACAAACACTGGCATATTTGCTTTTCTTTTTTTTTAATTTGAACTGGGCTGATGTTGATCCTGGAGGGTGCCTTTAGAAATGAAAAGCCCTTGCCTATCTGAAACCAGGTGTTTTAGATAAACTTACAGCTGTACGTGCCCCCTCAAGATAAGTGGCGTGCAGGGCCTGCGGGAGTGCTTGAACCTGTACTTTGGTCACGCTGCTCGTACACTTTGCTTCTCAAAAATCCATTAAGAAAAAGGCTGTGTAATTCAGGGTGCCATTTATGAATTCGCCGTTATCGTGAGCAGCACGTCACAGCTGAAGGGAGTGAGAAATAGCTCCTTAATCGTTACACAGCTTAATCATTCCCAAGTGAAAATTTACACAGAGTGTATCATTAACAAAAGGAGGGATGCAAAAAAGCCCTGGGTGTGCGTCATGCCAGGGGATGCTGGGAAGTTGGGATTTGCCTGTGGGGCTGGTAGTTCCTTGCTAGCCGTGCCTCCTGTCCCTCCCAGTGTGGTCTTTGCTCCTTTGCTCACAGCTTGGCTCAGTTACAGCTCCATGTGTCAAAAGCTTTGTCTGCTGAGTGGGTGCCAAAACGTGTTTGGAGACAGAGCTTGAGGAAGGAGTTGGTTTACGTAGGTTTGATTTTATTTTCTGTTAGCTGCAGCGCTTTGTGGGTTGTTGAGATGAGCTTTTTCTGTGCATTGCTGGAAAACAACCCGTCTGCACCTACATTTCCAAGACTTTCTGACCTGGAGGTCTTCGCAGCCTCTCTGGCAGAACAAAATGTTTTCTTTGATATCAAGCTGTTTTTTAGCTTCCCATTGTGGTGCAAAAAGTGGGGTTGGGCGGGAGGTCATTTTTCAGGCCTGCCCAGCCCTTCTGATGGGAAGATCATTAAGGTGTGTTGCCAGTGAGCGTGGGAAGAGGAGGAAAAAGGCGTTTTAGAGGAGGGGTTTTTTAGAGGGCTGCTATGGGGGTCCGAGCTGGGCAGCTGCCTCTGGGCATGATGAGTCCCGCCAGCCATGGCTGGGGCAGCTCATTGCATCTCTGGAAAGCTGATCTGAGACCCTGGGGATGGATGGGAGGAGTGTCGAGCTCTCCGAGGTGCAGCCTGAAGTCCAGGGGAGCTGCTCTTCAAACATGTGTCATTTTTATGTCTTAAATATTGTGGGAGCTGAAGTCTTCATCTGCTGTTGGTCTCATTCTCCACTACCCTTCTGTGGTTGTAAAATTGGGGGCGATGCCGCCCTCCGAGAGATGCTGGGAGTTTGCATGAACTTTTGAGGGACCAATTAATAATAATCTCCAAGGAAAATGTGGAACTGTCCTTGCACCAGCCTTTGAGCAGCGTGGAATGACTAAGAGCTGTGCCTACGCCTGCTTTAGGGAGGGGCGGGACCAATGCTGAGCAGCCAGTCGTTCAGGAAGAGTCCAGCATCCTTGGTGCTGACTTAGGCCAGGGTCTAGGTAACCCTGTGTGCACTCACACACATAGAAAGCCCATCTTGCAGCTTGTAGGGCTCAGATGCACAGGGAGATGGGGCAGGAAAACTTCGTCCTCCTGAAGTCCTCAACTTGGGCTTGTCTCCTGCAGCTGGTTTTGCAGAGCGGCACATTCAGTGGTAGAGCAGTGAAAACAGCCCTGTCTTCATCCAGCAGAAATTCTGAGGGGACTGAGGAGGTGCTGAGTGAGGGGATGATCTGGCCCTGTCTGCCGTGTCCAGCAGCAGCCGAGAGTGGGAGCCAGGAAAGAGTTTATGGCTGGGACACCAGTGCATTGTCCCCCTGTCCGCTGATTTACGACCTGAGATACCAGAGGCTGTGCCTTTCCTCCTGATAGTCCTTGATGAACTTTCCTTCCATGAATTCATCGTAATGATTTTTTCCAGCTAAGTGAACTTTTGGCCCACCAGGCAAAGTTCCCCGATTTAACCGTGTCCTGCGTGGTGCTTCTGGCCGAGTCCCCCTGCACTCCTTCCTGCTGCTGCTTTTGCACTTTGAAAACTCTAAAAAAGGTGCTGAGGTGGAGAGAGGTGTCCTGTGGCCTGCTGGTGACCACTGACCACTGCAAAGTCAGGCACGTGGGGTGCCACACGCTGGGTTCAAGGCTGGGCATCCAGAATTTTACAGAATTCCAGGATCACCAAGGCTGGAAAAGCCCTCCCAGCCCATGGAGTCCAGCCTGTGCCCGATGCCCACCTTGTCCCCAGCCCAGAGCACTGAGTGCCACCTCCAGGCCTTCCTTGGACACCTCCAGCAACGGGGACTCCAAACCTCCCTGGGCGGCCCCTGCCAAGGCCTGACCACCCTTTCCATGCAGAAATTCCTCCTGGTGTCCAGCCTGAGCCTCCCCTGGCACAGCTTGAGGCCGTTTCCCCTTGTCCTGTCCCTGTTCCCTGGGAGCAGAGCCCGACCCCCCCTGGCTGCCCCCTCCTGTCAGGGAGTTGTGCAGAGCCACAAGGTCCCCCCTGAGCCTCCTTTTCTCCAGGCTGAGCCCCTTTCCCAGCTCCCTCAGCCGCTCCTGGGGCTCCAGCCCCTTCCCCAGCTCCGTTCCCTTCCCTGGGCTCAGAAACAGATGCATTTTAAAACCTGATGAAGCTGCTTGAAACACAGATCCTCTGTAGCTCCCTCTGCTTATGAAACCACTGGAGCTTCTCTAGAGACAGAGGATTTCTTTCCTGAGAGGGATATGCTGGGCATGGTAAAAGGGGATATCTCATCCCCATATCCCTGAGAGCTGAGATTGGCTCAGTCTGTTGAACCAATTCCTGGAGCTGTCCCAGGGATGGCGTTGATGGAGTGGGACATGGCTCTGACATGGCTGGAGGGCCCTGAGGCTCAGCTGGACTCACGTGGCGTCTCTGCTCAGCACCGCCTGTGTCTGGCGTTGTGTCCGACAGCCCAGCTCAGCTGACGGTGTCCTGGCACTGCACTCCAGGTTTTCCTTCACGTGGTGCTTGGAGCAGGAATCCTGGCACGTTTTCAGGCATAGGGTGCCCGTCCTGCCATGGCAGGAGGTGGAGCACGTGCTGTTCCATATTTACCATAGAGAACCACAACCCACTAATTAAATTCTTGAATCTCATATTCAGGGGGAAAAAAAAACTACACGTGGATACAATTCCTACCTGGAAATCTTTTCGATACTGAAGTTAATGTGTAGTCAGAATCTGTACCTTTGCCCTCTTTTCCTCTTGTCCCTGCAATCTGAGAGGCTGATATTCAGTTTCCCATTTCTGTAACCGGATCTTTTTCTCCAGGAGAAGGTAGAGAAGCAGGGCCGTGTGTTCTGGGTGGTTTTCCTGGCAGGCATCAAACCAAGGCAGTTCTTCTGCAATGTCAAACCCATTGTTTGCAAAAGGAGCAGGGGCCCAGCTGCTCAGGCGGGTTCATCTCGGGGAGATCATTTAGCAGAACTGCTCTGAATATTAAAAATTGGGCAACCATGGAAGGGTTTCGTATTTAAATTGTTATTTTTGTCAGTGCCTGACAAAATGCTTTGTTTGTTAAATATTTGTTGCCCCTGCAGCTGTCCCTTGAGATTTCGGGAATGAAGACGGAGAGATTGTTTTTATAACATCTGTCCTGGCCTTACAAGTTTATCCCAAAAATGCAGGAGCACAGGATGAGTCACTGGCTTTTCTGCATCGGGGAAATTAGAGTAGTGACATCATCTCATTCTGAGATAAGGAAACGCCTGAGCTGGGAGCCTTCAGAGAAGCAGATTTCAGTACCCAACTGCTGATTTGGGCTCACAGTGCAGAAATCAGCATCTGATTTGTGAAGTTACTGGAATATGAGCCTGATTTTGTTGATTTTCTTATCTTTTTCTGTGTGCCAGTGTTGTATAGAACTTGATTGGGACAACCCAAGCCGTGTGAATTTATGCCAAGGGAAAAATATTTGAGCTGCCGTCAGCAAATAAGGTCTTGCTAAGAGCTCAGAAATTCTTGTGGCTTAAGAAAACACGGCTTCAGCTTAACAGCAGCTTGAAAATCTCGTGTGTTAGCAGGGTTTGGCATCTCCAGCTGTCTGTCTGCAGGCTGAAAGGCTGCTTGTTTCGGGGCACTGGGATGGCTCTGCTGCTCTCCTTAAGGTTTTCTGTGTTATGTTCCTGGCAGGGCCCCGGGGGCGATGCCAAAAGGAACAGGCGGCGAGTGCCAAGGAGAGACTGAGTCTGCTGGGCTTTATTCAGAGGTGGACAAAGGGATCCCAGTCCATGTGCCAGTATTCCCAGTCCAGCCTCCTGCCCGGGACAGGGAATGCTGGCAGCCCCTCAGCTCAGCTCAGCCTGGAGAGAAAACACAACGGTATTCCTGCTCACCTCCAGGTGCTGGGAAAGGAGACTCATCCCGTGGGCAGGGAACAGGGGGACAGCAGCATGGGAAGCAGTGAGGTGGTGGCACAGTGGGGACACCAGAGAGGTGGTGGCACAGCAGGGGCACCAGGGAGGTGGTGGCACAGCAGGAACAGCAGCATGGGAGCAGGAAAGTGGTGGCACAGCGGGGACATCAGGGAGGTGGTGGCACAGCAGGGACACAGGAAGGTGGTGGCACAGCAGGGACACAGGAAGGTGGTGGCACAGCGGGGACATCAGGGAGGTGGTGGCACAGCAGGGACACAGGAAGGTGGGCAGTACCAAACGTGCTCTCAAGGTCCCACTTCCCCATGTGGGCCTGCGTCGTGAGGGCAAAATTTCCAACTTTCCGCCTTGCTGGGGTTTTCCCTTGGGAAAGAATGGGGCTGGTTTTGAAGCATTTTCTGCCTTAGTGCAATAAATGAATATTTGGGGGAAGTCCATAGGTTTTGGGTTACAAGAGCTAAGCTGGGATGTAAGGGATGCCAAGGTTTCTCCATTGTTCTTCAATATGATTGTAATCAAATATTTGCTTCCACAAACAAAACCCCCCTTTTTACTCTCTTCCTCCTTTTCTCTGGAGTATCAGTTTTGCTCTTCTTCACCAAATGACTCTTTTACAGGAGGTTTTTTCCCCTGGTTGCTCATGGATACAGTATCACCCTTTCGCCAGAGCAGCCCTGGCAGAAGAAAATAAGTTTTTAAGGAAAATTTTGATAAATGTAATTTTTATACATCAAATGCAACTCGTAGGAACAAATTTTTTTTTTTTTTTTCCAGTATGCTTGCAGGAGTTGGGAGGAGTTTTTTAATGACAGCTTAGCTCACTCTCCTGAGGCTTAGGGAAGTGGTTGACTTCAAACTCAGAATCACAGAATCTCCTGGGCTGGAAGGGACCCACAAGGATCATCAAGTCCAATTCCTGACCCTGCACAGGACACCCCGATAATCCCTCCCTGTGCTTGATCCCACTGCTTGCCTGTGCAAGTGAAGGCTTGCTTGATCATTCTATCATTTTAAAAGCCCGTTCTACCATTTGCAAATAGGATCAGCTGAAAACATTTCGAAAGCCTCCCTTTTTATTTTGATCTGACTTTTCCTTCCTGGAGACATGTCCAGGCTGCGGCAGCGAAATAGGGTGTGTGTGAATCGCTCGACTGGAAAAAAATGAATGATATTCCTGGTGCTGAGAGCTTGCCCTATAAATAAAAAGGCAGCTGGGGGAGTCCTGACCCCGGCCTGGCTGTTGGGTCAGGGTTTCCCCGGGGCCCCGAGCGCTGCCAGCTGGATGCTGGTCGTGGTGCTGAGTGAGCCGGACGTGTGAGTAACGTGCCTTCGCAGCGCTGTGCTCCACAGCCTTGATCTGCCGGCGGGATCCGTGCTTCCAGGAGCGAGTCCCTCTCCGGAGCAGGATGCTGCTGCAGCCTGCCGTGAGCTGCGGCTCCTGGACAGCTTCCAGGTGTGTGTCTGTGCCAGCCGCAGCAGGCAGGGGTGAATTGAGGGCACGATAAGGACACTTGCTTGGACCTGATGGGCCGCCGCGATGGCCAGCACGGCTTTCTGGTGCCACATCTCCTTCTGCAGCATCACACAGCTCTGCCTTCTCCGGGTGGCTGAGCAAGGGTTGGCCTGAGGGTGTTGTGTGCACTCAGGGGATCTCTCGAATGTCCTGCTCAGCTCCCGTCTGTCCTCCTCCATTTCCACCCCTCAGCTGTGGAATGTGGCACTTGCAGCTGGTTCTTGCCATGCTCCCGTTCGTGATGCAGCCATGGAGGTGCCGGTTAAAGAACTGGGGATGTGCTGCCCTAAGGACCAGAGTTTATGCTTGAATTCCTAGTGGGAGATGGCAAAACATCCATGCAATTTGTTGGGACAACCCTAAAGCTAAAAGGGCAACGGAGCTGGGGAGGGGTTCTGATGAGGAGCGGCTGAGGGAGCTGGGAAAGGGGCTCAGCCTGGAGAAAAGGAGGCTCAGGGGGGACCCTGTGGCTCTGCACAACTCCCTGACAGGAGGGGGCAGCCAGGGGGGGTCGGGCTCTGCTCGTAGGGAACAGGGACAGGACAAGGGGAAACGGCCTCAAGCTGTGCCAGGGGAGGCTCAGGCTGGACATCCGCAGAAATTTCTCCATGGAAGGGGTGGTTAAACATTGGAAGGGGCTGCCCAGGGCAGTGGTGGAGTCCCTATCCCCAGGACTGTTCAAAAAACGTGTGGATGTGGCCCTTGAGGACATGGTTTAGTGGTGAACACGGTGGTGGTGCTGGGTTGATGGTTGGGCTTGATGATCTTAAAGGTCTTTTCCAACCTTAACACCTCCATAGTTCTATGATTATAAATGGGTTTTGTCTGGTTAAATGTGCGGTGGTTCTGCTCCCAACAAATGTCAGCGATGTCTGGGAGAGGCTCCACAGGCCTCGTGCTTTCAACTGTCAGATGAGAGGAGAAGAGGCTCCCTGATAACATCTTGAGTAGTCACACATCATTTATGTGGCCAAGCACAGCTACGCCCTGCCAGGGCCAATTATTCAGGAGGAGCTGAGGTCACTTTTTTGGATGCTATGAATTGAGCAGTGGCGCCTCTCGGAGCAGAGGACACCGATGGTTCCTGATTTCCAGCAAGACTCTCCTATCTCAGAGGCCCCATCTCTTTATTCAGGGGGATCACTCAGGAAAAACCCCCTGCCTCTGGCTGCAACCTGCTTGCACACGGCAGGGGAGCATCTTGTCCCACCAGGGTGGTTGACGGAAAGCTTGTTCCCTTTGGAAACTGAGCCAGGAGACCCTTGACAGGCAGCTCAGTCAAACCTGATCCTGAAGACAGCCAAGATCTTGGTGTCTCCCTGTTTGCCAACCTCATGGAAGGGTTCGGTAGGAGAGGAGACCAAAAGCAGAGTTAGGATTTGGTTTCTTGGTCTGCTGCAGCCTCAGTCCAAGGTTTGGAGCGATGTGTTTATTTTTTTTCTCATTTCCTGGATGAGGTAAGGCAGGGTGGGCTGAGCACTGAGCTCATCCAGACAGGGCCAAACAGCAGATTTCCAAGGAGTGGGGAGAGCGTGGCAGTGTCATCTTTAACCATCTGTCTGGCAGGGGATGCACGGCCCTTCTTTGGAGATGCTGCTGGGACATTTATTGCCTTGTTTGGAGCCTTGTTGGGGGCTGAATCATAAGTCAGAAGTTCCTCTCCCAAACCTCATTTCCTTGACCCAGACTATACCAAGACATGCTTATCAATGTCCTAAACTGTCCCCGCTTTAGGGCCTGACATCCAGGAGTAGATATTGTGATGATGATTGGATTATGTGTTTAAATATGCTTAATTTGCAGTGACAGGGTTAAAACCCCGAGAATCAAATCAGGACAGCCCTGCATCTGATTAAACCTCATCCACTGCTTACTTCTGCCTCCCAACCACCTTGCAGGATATGCTCTTCCCAGGCAAAATCTCCCCGGGATTTGCTCTCAGGCCATTAACGATCAGCGTTCCTGGTGCCTTCATTCCCTTCCACCACACTTCAGCTCTGGCTTCCCAAACTGTGTCCCAGCTGGTGGCTGATGGGGTGAGAAGTTGGTCTTTCCCACTGAAGAGCCCATTCCCAGCCACGCAAGCTCCCAGCCCAGCAATCCAGTTGCTCAGGTTTGGGAAGAGCTTCCTGGGAAGTTTATGAACAGAAAAATCTGAGGGATTTGGTACCGTCTGGAGCTCCTGGCAGGTGAGAGAGGTGTGACAGTGCTGCTGAATTGCAAAAATGCCCTCAGTGGTGCTTTCCCAAGCTCCCAAAGGTGCCAGCGTGCAAAATAACAGCTCTGAGATGCTCACACAGCGCAGATTTATGGCACAGCAACCTGTACTTAGAACAATCCCCTTACATCAGCCACATAGGAATGTGCCAGATCCTGCATCTTCCCAAGGCACAGACATTATCGTGGCTCGTCTCCTGCAGGACACGGCCTGAACTCCTGAGGATGGGAGAAAATTAATCCACGGTGGTCCTGCCTCACCTTTGTGAGCTCAAAATGTTCAAACTCTTGACAACCCCCTGCAAAAAAAAAAAAAACACAGAAAGCAACAAAATGGAACAAACCACAGAAACCAAATCTTGAGCTATTTATCTTTTATTTTCTGAGTCACAGGATGTGCAGCATTCCCTCACCTTTTCAGGGGCAGGTCTAGGGATGTTTTAGGTTTTTTATAGAAGCACAGACTGGTTTGGGTTGGAGGGACCTTAAAGCCCACCCACTGCCACACCTGCCACGGGCAGGGACACCTTCCACTATCCCAGGCTGCTCCAAGCCCTGTCCAGCCTGGCCTTGGACACTTCCAGGGATCCAGGGGCAGCCACAGCTTCTCTGGGCACCCTGCGCCAGGGCCTCCCCAACCCCACACGGAAGGATTTCTTCTGTATAACTGACCTAAATTTCCTCTCTTTCAGTCTGAACCCATTCCCCTTGTCCTGTCACTCTGATGAGCAGTCCCTTCCCAGCTTCCCTGTAGGGCCCTTCAGATACTGGAAAGTTCTGTGAGGTCTCCATGCAACCTTTTCTTCTCTCTCTCTCTCTCTGCATTTATATCCAGGATATATTTATATCCTTGTTCCCTCCTCGTTCTTCCCCTTGCATGCCTCAATTGGGAACATCATCCTTGCAATTAACAAGGTCCTGTAGATATTTCATGTGGAAGGTTCCTTGTGGAGGTGCCGTTGCTGGAGCTGCAGGGCACAGCCAGGCTCTTTCACCTGCAGCCCTGCGGAGACCCTGGGGTCAGCAACATTACGAATCACCAGAACGAGGAAGCACCAAAATTCAGGCCTCTGGCTCAGCGTTGTGCTGGCGCCTTGTTTGCTTGGGAATGCACATGGACACATCAGGGGTTGTCTCCTCTGCCTCCCATCCCATCCCATCGCGTGCCCAGCTCGGCGCTGCTCGTGCCCCAGCTGCGGTTCTCGTGTTACACAGCCGGTAAATTAGCACCTGAAGTCGCTCTTGTTTTGCAAGCCTGATTTAAAGAATAGGTGGGTCTGCCTGTGTTTGAAGCCCTTGAGAAGGCAGGGAGGGTGTCTCTGCCCAGACTCCGTGTCCTGCCTGCCCGCGGGGGGATCAGTGGGCTGGCAGTGCTCCCGCAGCAAAGCAGGTCACCTTCTCCCTTCTGGCACGAAGGTATCACCACCAGAAACAGCCTGGGCAGAGGCAGAGAGCCTCCAAATAATCAGTCTGTGCTGCTGAGACACAAATCCAACTCACACCGAAGCACCAGAGTTCACCATGCTGGCTCATTAATGAATCTGCATTTCTCTCCCATTTATTTGTCCCAGCAGAGATTTCCTTTTGCACTGAGAGCAGCAAAGGTAACAGAAGTGCTTTGTTCTGCTTTGTTTCCTCAGGGATCCACCAACGTGGTTTACCAAGCCCATCATGTCAGCAGGAGTAAGAGAGGACAGGTTGTCGGCACCAGGGGAGGATTCCGAGGCTGCACGGTTTGGCTCACAGGTATTTTTGTCTGGGTGTGAAAGCGTGGCCTCACCTGTGAAACTCCATGAGCGTGGCTGGGAGGTGGGGATTTGGGATCTGCAGGGAACGTCAGCGTTCCCTGCGAGCCGGGAATTGCAAAACATCCCCACGTGGGAAACGCAGACGCGCGGTGCTGGCGCAGCAGGATGTTCTCCCTGGCAGCTGCTGCCCATTGCTAATGTTTTTATGGATTTCCCAGCTGCTATCAGGCTCCTTTGAACATGTCAGAGGCCCTCGGGGCAGCACTTGTTGTTCCCAAGTGCGTAGCTGAGAAAGCCTTGGCTCAAATCCAGCCAGTCTTTGGCAGGGGAACGTACCCAGGGCTGTCCAAAACGCGGATGTTTTCATTCAGGAGCGGTGGGAAGTTTCTGGGGGCACGTAGGTCTGCTGTGTTTGAGGCAGCACGAGGCAGTCACCTTGTCTGGAGAAGAAACACTCCCAGCCCCAGAGTCACGCTGGAAGCAATCCCTTGCATTCGTTTTCTCTTCTGCCTTGAAGTAGAACCTCATTGTTTGGGGATTAGGGACTGCCAGAAATGACAATTGCATTTCTAATTTCTAATATTTAGACAGCTCTGTCTTTTGCCAGTTGTCCAGTTGTTCTGTTGCTTGTTAAATATTGGCATTTTCTTTGGCTGCTGGAGGACGTTGAAGGACGTGCTTGGAAGGATTTGTAAAGCCATTCTGATTTGCCTTCCTGTCACCTTAGCTGGTAGATGCTGGATTAAAGCACATTTCCGTTCTGTTCTCCTCCTCAATTTTGAAGTCCCCAATCTGCTTTTATATAATTTCTGAAGCCAAAAACCCTACCCAAGGCAATTTTCTTCCCTTTTTTTTGAGTATTACTCAAAAATCCTGTGTCTGAAAGGTTTGAGCTTGCCTGGCTGATGATTATTCTTTGAAATACACACCTGGAGAAGGAGGTGATGAGGGGCCATTGCTGCTGGAGCCTGTCCCACTCCACGTGGTTGCAGCAAGAGCCTCTCCTTGGGTTCAGAATGGGAGAGCAGTTGGCTCTTGACAGTGGGAGGAAGAGGAAGATGCTGAGAGACCTGGAGGCAACAGCATCCTTTCAAACCTCCCCTGCTCCCTGGAACCCATGTGTCCCAGCACGAGAGGCACTGCTGGGCTGGACCCCTCCAGAGGCTGGGCTGTAGATGCTTTTCTCGCGGCACTAATGCCACCCCTTCAATAAGAAGGGTTGAAAAGGGCTCTGTGAAGGATGAATCCGACTTCCTTTAGGAAGGAACGAGGTAGGGAACTTCAGACAGAGGGAGTTTTGCCGCCGCTGTCCCAGTTGCACTCTCGTTTTCACTCTCTTGACCTCAAACCTGACCCTTGGCTTTTCTGCCTCCCCCAGGCCTTTCTGGAGCTGGCAAGACAACCATTGGCTTTGCTCTGGAAGAGTACCTGGTCGCTCATGGCATCCCGTGCTACTCCCTGGACGGCGACAACGTCCGGCACGGCTTGAACAAGAACCTGGGCTTCTCGGCCCAGGACCGCGAGGAGAACATCCGGCGCATCGCCGAGGTGGCGCGGCTCTTCGCCGACGCGGGGCTCGTCTGCATCACCAGCTTCATCTCCCCCTTCACGAAGGTAAACCCCCCCCTCACCGCAGCCTGCTCTCTTCTCAGCTTCACCTCGCATGACGAGGAGGATTTACGGAGAGGGTTTTCCTAAATCCGCCGTGGGATGCCTCGTAGAACGCCACTGACACACGACCGCACGCCATCAGTGTTTGGAGGGCGGTGACCTCGCCGAATAAACTCAGTGTTGCGAACTGATGAAAAGCTAAGAGGAGTTTAAGATCTCCCTGCTATGAACTGCTCAGAGGCAGAAAAGAGTCAGTCACAGAAGCAGCAGCCTGTCCTAGAGCTGGCACCGCTCTTTTGGAAGAAGATTTGACTGCCATTTTCACTTCTGTAGCTGCTGTTATCAGGGTGATGCAAGCAGTTCCTTTTTTCGTAGAATCACAGAATCACTAGGGTTGGAAAAGACCTCTAAGATCATTGAGTCTGACCGTTTTGACACAGGGCAGATAATTATTCACAATCTAAAGTTCTGCTGGCCTGCCTAACGAAAAGATCTTGAGGTTTTGCATGGGAAAAGCTGAAAACAGATTGAAGTTGTAGATTTTTACAATGTTTTTTGAAGTATCTTTAAAGAAAAGGAGGGAACTGAGATGAAAAACCTTTATAAGAACTAGTGTACATTTAATAAATCATTATAGATTAATTTACCTGTGTCAAAATCCAGGGAGGTTTTTTTGCTGCAATTCAGATTTTTCCCATCTTTCTTCCACCAGGATCGCCAAAACGCACGGAAAATTCATGAGGCAGCTGGACTTCCTTTCTTTGAAATCTTTGTAGACGCTCCTCTAAATATTTGTGAAAGCAGAGATGTGAAGGGCCTGTACAAAAAGGCAAGAGCTGGAGAGATCAAAGGTATAGACAAGTGGGATCTTATCTTGCCTTTTGCTTTCCAAAGCTTTGGATGCCTTGTCCTGGCAGTGCCACACATAGGGGTGGGTGTCTAAAGGCCCTCTGTAGTGCACAAGAGGATCCTGTTTCCCTAATTGTACTGTCACAAGTGTCACTTGTTGTACCCAGCACGGTTGAATGTCCCCTGGTTGTTTGTACAGTGTTCTTGGCTCTAAGGCACCGATTATTCCATTAAATAAATTTAATTTGGGGGTTAATTGTCCGTAGGATTCACGGGGATTGACTCAGAGTATGAGAAACCCAAAGCTCCTGAGCTGGTGCTGAAAACAAACGTTGCGTCGGTGTCTGAGTGTATCCAGCAGGTCGTGGAGCTCCTCCAAGCACAGGTAGGGCACTTTTATGTCACCATCACTGGCAGCTGTGGAACCCTGCTTTGGGACATTGCCTTTTTGGTGTGCCCGTGAAAACCAGCGTGTTACGGGTGCTGCCTTTCTCTGTCTTTCAGAACATCGTGCCCCAAGGCTCAATCAAGGATGTTCTGGAGCTGTTTGTGCCTGAGGATAAGCTCAGCAGTGTCCGGGCTGAGGCAGAGAAGCTGCCAGCGGTGGAGATCACTAAGGTATTGTCACACACAGGCTCTGACACTATTTAGCTGCTCCAAGGGTAGAAGCTTCCAGGTGGATGTTGCCAGAGGGGCCTGTGTTCCTCTGATGGCCCTGACCTTTTGTGGCTGTGGCTGATGGCAAGCTGAGGTGGGATCCTGATCCTCAGCCATCTTCTGCCATGCCTCCACCCTGTGCTGCAGGAGGCCAGGGCTGTCAGTCTCCTCTGCTGTGTTCATACAGCCCCACAAGGTCAAACTGCCAGAGGGCAGGGTTGGATGGGATATTGGGAGGCCCTGGCACAGGGTGCCCAAAGAAGCTGTGGCTGCCCCTGCATCCCTGGAAGTGTCCAAGGCCAGGTTGGATGGGGCTTGGAGCAGCCTGGGGTAGTGGAAGGTGTCGTGCCCATGGCAAGGGTGGCACTGGGTGGGCTTTAAGGTCCCTTCCAACCCAAAACATTCTGGGATTCTAAGCTGTGCTCTGAAAGTGTGTGAGTCTGGCTTAAAAAGCCCTGAGCTCCATCCCCCATGTCTTTCTCCCCCTTATGAATGTCCTGTATTTGAAGCAAAACAAAACAAAAACGCTGTTGCAGCAGAAGGGAAGGAAAAGCAACCTCTGAGCGTGACACGGTGACGGGAGCGTGACAGGAGTGTGACCCCTCTGGGTTTGTTTTGCAGCTGGATCTGCAGTGGGTGCAGGTGCTGAGCGAAGGCTGGGCCACTCCTCTGACAGGATTCATGCGGGAGGCGGAGTACCTGCAAGTGCTGCACTTTGGCACCCTGCTCAACGGTATGGACCCCCTGTGTCCTCCTGTCCTGCCTCGCGGCACACACCAGGGCTCCTCAAGGTGGCCGAGGTCACCGTGCTGTGGCCGCAGCCCTGGCTCACAGCTCTGACATCTTGCACGGCGCTGCTCAAACCTTCCGGCAGTCGTTGCGTGGCTCTTTTCGTGCTTGGCTGTACCAGGGTAAACAGAGCTGCAAACCCAAAGCCAAGGAAGCAGGGAGGCTGCCAGGCTGAGCTGGAGGTGGGAGGAGAAGGCAGCTGCTTCTTGGAAGCAGGAGCAGAGACTGGTTTTGCTCCCCCACCCCATTCTCCTGCTTCTCCAACATGCTAGCTTGAAGTAAATCCGATTTCTCTATGCATTAGCAGCCTGTTAGAGGTGCTTCATCCCTGGAAAAGGCAAAAAGGGCTCAGGTGATAACCATCCACAGCTGAGACTGGGGCACAGATGTTGCCACCCCGTTTCTCAGCTGTGGCTGCTGTTGCTGTGACTTCACCTGCACACGGGATGCTCACACTGGGGTTTGTAGACCCGGCAGTGATCTCTGCCCTCAGGGATCTGGGATGTGGGTGAGCAAGTCCCTTTGAGCCTTGCATGCCTTCTAGAAGATCCCGTGGTCCCACAGGGCAGTGATTTGCTGCTGTTGCTCAGATGTGGGCGCCGTGCAGCAGAGGCAAAGCTCAGGACTGCTCCCTTCGCCCTGCGGGAGTGTCCGTGTGGGGGCTCTGCTCCCAGACACGCCGTAGCCTTTCACCTCCTGCCCAGTGTGCAAACAGTGTTCAGAACCACACGTCCCTGTTATCAGAGCCTCCTCCGTGGTCTTTGAGCTGCCTGTTGTGCCTGGCGAGGTCGCAGAGCGCCCTGGGATGGCCACGTTGCTCCAGAGCCCCGCACTTTGCGCCGGAGGCTCATCCCTGAGCGTATCTGGTTTTGGGGTATCCCCCCAAAATCTGCTGACATCTCTGAGCACAGCTCCTCTGAGCTCTGTGGGCAGATGTTCCGGGTTTGGAGAGCTGCGTGGGGAGCAGGGAAGGGCCAGGAGAGCAGCTTTGCAGGAGGATGAGCTCTCCAGAGCGAGGTCTGTGTGTGTAGCAGAGGGCAGCAGCATCAGTCCCTGGTGCACCCCGTCTCCACAGGGGACTCCAAACTCAGCATCTGTGCGGTCAGGCCCTCAGGGTGACATCTGAGTGGGAAAGAGAACACCGGGTGCTCATGGACGAGCTTTGGGAGGTGGTGGAGGGTCCCATCTCACGGCGCTGAGGCCGGGGTGTGGCACTGCCAAGGAGAGGCTGGAGCCTGCTCTGCCCAGAGCCGTCGGCGCAGCCCTTGCGCCCTGGGGTGGGCGATGGTTCGGGCAGCTCCCGTGATTTTTTGGGTGCACTTATTCAAGCCAGTGCTCTGCAGTAAATCCGTCCTGGATGCCTCAGCAGGTGGGTGATGGGCTTTGTGCAGAGCCACCAGGAACGGGGGTGGGTCTGCAGGAATGCACCAGCGACCCGTGACTCCGTCGGGAGGGGTGACAGCGACAGCGGAGGTGCCGTGCCACACTCAGTGTGAGGCTGCGGTGGCACCGTGCAGGACCATGGCCACGCCAGCAGGAGCTTTTAAATGCTTTGAGTCTTGAAATGGTTTCTGTAACGTGCCCCTGAGCGTTAATTATCTTAATTATGTTTGTGTTCTCCCAGGAAAGAGGCCCTCGGTGGCTGGTATGTATGGAACTGTTCTCAGGCTCTGCTCAAATTACCTCAGTTGAGATTCTTTTTGGCTATAATTTTTTGAGATTTACCAAAAAAAAAAACCAAAAAAGCTGAAATTATTATGCAATTATTACAGCCACGGCTCGTTTATGATCCAGGCAGTTATGACGTGGCCCGACACACCCCGTGTCCTACGGACCAGTCTGCACAAAGATCCCAGTTGTGTAATTTTGTAATTACCTGTGCTGGAGTGATCTTCTGTTACCTCTCCATCCTGCATTTGGAAATGGAGCCTGAAGATCCTCGCTTTCAGCAGCATTTGTTGGTTTCATAATACAGCTTTTTTTTTCCCCTGTGCTGGCTTCGTTGACTGATCATTATTAATATGATTTAAATGTATGAAGTTGATATTGATTGGATCCCATGTGAATATAATTATGATTATTCATGAAAATTGCTGCCTGGCAGATGAATGATACCCAATCGTGAATTTAAAGGAAATGCAAATATTTTAACAAAAAATAAAGTAAAAATCTATATCACAGTCAAAATCCTCAAATTAAGGCTCTCAAGGGTCCAAACTGATTTCGGTCAGATCAGAACAAATTGAATCAATGATTTGTTTGTGACTGGAAACCCATGGAAGAAACCGATTCTCCTGTTTTAAAACTGGGATATCCAAGGGGAAATGGGAGGACCTTAGTGGAAAACCGGGAAACTGGGGGAGTGGGGATAAAACCTGCATGGTTTCAAGCTATTTAGGGACAACACTGAAATTAGAAACAACGTGTGCACTTACAGACTCGCACACAAAACAGATTAAACACGGGCAGTGCAGGGACGTAAAGGAGGAGGAGTAGCAGCATGGAGAGAGCCAGAAAAAAAACCCAAAGGAAAACTGAGTGTGGTGGAGGAGGCAGGCCAGGAGGTGTGCAGGGAATGGGGTGCTCCAGGGAACACCGGACTGGAGCCGTGTCCATAGAGGTGGGTCTCCTGGAGGAGAAGGCGTTTTCCAAGCACACTGAAATTTTTCAGTTATCCAGGGCTGCATTTTGCAAGCACATTTAAATTCTTCCACTTCACAAGCAGCTAACGGAGAGGAACCGGAGAAAGGGAGAGTGCAGGAATTAATGAGACGCTCCAGGTGTCTTGGAGACATCTCTGGCCCTACGATAAGGAGCTTTTATATTCCACTAACACCACTATTTATTAGCAGCGCAGAGAAAACTGCTGCAACGCCCGAATTTCCACGAAAACCTCTTTTTGCTGCGCTCCCAGTGCCCGGGGCTGGTTAAAATTCTTGTCCGCGCAGGACAAGCAGCGGCTGGAGGGTGTTCGACTCCCCTCCTTCCAGGGCTGTGAACCTGAGCATCCATCCCCACAGCGGCTGGAGGGTGTTAAACTCGTCTCCCTGTCTCCTGGCAGACGGCGTGGTGAACCTGAGCATCCCGATCGTGCTGCCGGTGTCGGCGGAGGACAAGCAGCGGCTGCAGGGCAGCGCGGCGCTGGCGCTCAGCTTCCAGGGCCGCCGGGTCGCGGTGCTGCGCAGCCCCGAGTTCTTCGCGCACAGGAAGGAGGAGCGCTGCGCCCGCGTCTGGGGCACCACCTGCCCCCACCACCCGCACATCCAGGTGGGTCCGGCCCCTCCCTGCGACGGGGAGCCCGGCCTGGGAGCGGGGGTGAAGCCTGGGCAGGGGCTGGAGAAGTGAACTTCTCCGAAGTTTTGAGGGCGATGGGTTTTCTGTCTGCGCTTCCAGCGCAGCTCCGTGCCGGGAACCGTCCCATCCCGAGCAGGCAGGACTGAATCTTTTGGCTCTTCCTTCCAGGCAGCCAGCAGGGTTGTTACGTTTTCACAGCTCCTCTCTTCATACTTTGTAGCAGCACAAGCGGCATCATCCCTCAGAAAGGGGTTCCACGCAGCGACTTGAGCTTTCTGCTTTAAAAAAAAGCAGCTACAGCTGTGTTAGTTCTTTCCCCGCTCTTAAAATGCCTCGCTTAATTAGTCAGCAGCAGGTGTGCACCTCGCAACAAGCTCCTTCCTCCTGTATTCCCAGGAGGAAAAGAACAAAGAAGATGGTGGAGGAAGGTCTGGTGCCTTCCTGTAGGCTGCTGGCTGCCAGAGGGGAGCCCAGCACCCACTGGGTGGCTGCTGCCCCACTTGATGAGGTTTTGCTGCCAATGACATTCAGTTCACGTGGTCGCTGTAATGATGTTTTCCACCTGCGAGAGGGGAAGGTCGTCCTGCACAACCCCACACTTTCCAAAGGAGACTGGGAGAGGGAGAAGGGGGAGCTTGCCGTCCCCTTTGCACTGAAGGTGTGGGTAATTCCCAGATGGTGATGGAGAGTGGAGACTGGCTGGTTGGTGGAGACCTCCAGGTCCTGGAGAAGATCAAATGGAACGACGGGCTGGACCAGTACCGCCTGACCCCGCTGGCTCTCAAGCAGAAGTTCAGGGAAATGAACGCTGGTGAGTGCCCTGCGTTACACCAGTGACAGGGCTCTTCCTGCCCCACCTGGCACCAGGCCTTGGTGTGATCCGTGACTTGCTCTCAAGCTCACAGCACTTCCAGGTCGCTTCTGGATTCTCCCAAAATGGGGCTGTTTCGGGGGGTGAGCAGTAAGAGGGGCCCACGGCATGGCACGAAAAGTGGCGCAGGGTCTCCTTGGCTGGGGCAGTGCTTGTGATGGGCTGTGTCCTCTGAGGGCTGGGAAGTGCTGAGCATCCTGCTCCTGCCCCCCCTGGCAGGTCAGACCCCCTCTGCACTGACATTCTTGGCCTTCACACCCAGGGCACAGCTCAGGTGTCTTCTCCCAGCTCTCTGTCCCATAGAATCCCAGAACTGTTCGGGTTGGAAGGACCTTAAAGCTCATCCCATTGCACCCCCCACCATGGGCAGGGACACCTTCCACATTCCCAGGTTGCTCCAAGCCCCGTCCAACGTGGTCCCAGCAGGCTGGCAAGGGTCAGCCACCCACCCTCACTTTGGGGAAAGAGCATTGGCCCTCCTGAAGGTGCCACTGAGCTCGGGGAGGTGACAGATCACTTAAGACATTGGTGAAAGTGTCCAGTGCTGTGCACAAACGTTGCAGGAGAGCTGATGGGGCTGAAATCAGCCCCAAAGGAAGGGAGTGCAGTGAAAATAACCTTGGCAGGGCAATGTGTGCGTGTGAAACACTCAGCTGAGGTGTTCAGGGCCTCGCTCATGTGGTGACAGGGCACACACAGGTCTCTCGTGGCTGGAGACAGGACACACACAGGTCTCTCATGGCCGTGTGGAAGCTCAGAGTGTGGAAACGAGGCCGGTGACCCCCCGATCTTTCCCTGCCAGATGCCGTCTTCGCGTTCCAGCTGCGCAACCCCGTGCACAACGGGCACGCCCTGCTCATGCAGGACACGCGGCGCCAGCTCCTGGAGAGGGGCTACAAGAACCCCGTGCTCCTGCTGCACCCCCTGGGGGGGTGGACCAAGGACGACGATGTCCCTCTGGAGTGGCGCATGAAGCAGCACGCGGCCGTGCTGGAGGAGCAAGTCCTGGACCCCAAGTCCACCGTCGTGGCCATCTTCCCCTCTCCCATGCTCTACGCCGGCCCCACGGAGGTAACACGGCCCTTGGCTGCCCAGCAGGGCAAGGCAGGAAGCCTGTCCATGGGGGTTGTGTTCCCAGCCCGCCTCTGTAACTCTGGAGAACCCCGGGAAGGGGGCTGGAGCCGTGTCCTTGCTCTTGGCTCTCTGCATGGTTTGCCTGCGCTTGCTGCTGCAGCTCGGCTCCATCGGCTCCCGTCCTCCCGAGGGCTGGGGAGAAGGGATAGAAACAGGCTTCACCTTTCTTTGGCGGGCAGGGACGTTCATTTGCTTCCCCCCAGGGGTTTCCCTTCTGTCCCTAAATTGGTGGGATGAAAGGTGCAGATGCTGAACCTCCCCTTGCGTGTGCTGTGGGGGCACCGCCTTCGCACGCGCGAAATTCAAACCGCCACCTCCGTTGGCCGCCAGATCGGACCCAGCCCAACTCCCACACCCTGCCTGCGGATCCCCAGGGCCTCCCTCTCCCCCAGCCCTCAGCCCCCGCGTCCCTCCCTGCAGGTGCAGTGGCACTGCCGAGCCCGGATGGTTGCGGGGGCCAACTTCTACATCGTGGGGCGCGACCCGGCGGGAATGCCGCACCCCGACACCAAGCAGGACCTGTACGAGCCCACGCACGGCGGCAAGGTGCTGAGCATGGCCCCCGGCCTCACCTCCGTGGAGATCATCCCCTTCCGCGTGGCTGCCTACAACAAGCTCAAAAGAGGCATGGATTTCTACGACCCCAAAAGGTAACGCGGCGGCGGCGACGTCGTGGTTTCTTCAGAGCGTGGGGTTTGCGGTCGCCTCGAGGGGGAGAGGGAAAAGCCGTGTTCCTCCCAAGGAGAGGAACGGGGGGAGAACCTGGGAGAGCCACCCGCGTTCCCCTCCAAGAGCTGTCCCCAGGCGTCACGCGAAACTAAAGATGCCATCAGGGAGGAAAAGCAGCACAGGCTGGGGGCTGAGTGGCAGTAGAAACACAGCCTCCCCCAGCTGGCAAGTGTGATATGGACACTCCAGCTCCTCTGGGATGAGGAACCCCTGGGGGTGACTCGGGCCAGCCGTGCTGATGTCACCTGTCTCTGTTTCGCACAGGCACGACGATTTTGACTTCATCTCAGGAACACGCATGAGGAAGCTTGCTCGGGAAGGGGGAAACCCCCCGGATGGCTTCATGGCCCCCAAAGCCTGGAAAGTCCTCACCACGTACTACCAGTCACTGGAAAAAAAGAATTAACTCCTCCTCCTCCTCCTCCTCCCTAGAAATACCTGTATTAAGAGTGAGCAATGATCGATTGATTCCCTGTGACACAGATCCCTTGGCATTTCCAGTGCTCTGACCCTGGGATTTCCCTGCCTGGGTCAGAGTGTTTTTTACCAATCAGAAATATTTTGAGCCTGCTCCTTCTCCCCCTAACGCTGCTGGGAGTGTCCCCATGGAGCTGGAAGGGATGGGGAGCGGGCCCTTCGTGCCACCAGGATCGTTGCGGTGCTGCCAGGGCCACGCAGCAGCTCCCAGTGCAGAGGGGGGGCCTCGGACCAGGATAAATCCTGCCTGTGCCCTGCCTGGAGCAGAAGTGAAGAAGTGCCTTTCCATGTTGTGCCTTAGACAGTTTTTGCTAATTAACAGCAAAATCTTTTTAATGCCCTTTTCTAAAAAGGATTTTTTAAGATCAGCTGTGACCACCACCAGTTCCTTGTGGCTGAGCCAATTCCTCACTGCTTCCTTGCTTCCTTCCTTCCTCCTTGACCTCTTTGGTCAAACAAATCTCGGGCTGAGCCTTCCTGTTGCTCCAAGTTCAGCTGTCTGTGAGATTGTGCCATGGTGATCCCTGCACTCACAGCCCGGCGGGGGAACCTGTCCTGGGAGGCACCATGAAGCCCTGAGATCCCTGAGAAAGCTCTGGACAGCAAGGAAAAGTCAGGGATGCCGTCACTGTGCTTTCAGGGGTCCTCCCACATGGCAGGATGGGATCCCCCTTCCCTCTGCCCACACTCCTCCCATCTCTAAGGCAAATCTAAGGCAAAACAGCAAAGACACAGCGCGAGGTGGGTCTGGAGAAGCAGCTGAGAGGAGGCTGAAGCTCCTGCCCTCATCCACACCTGTGTGCATACAGGTGGCCTGATTTACTCCGTGTCTGCGGGATGGGGCTGCTGGGGACAGCCACAGGATGGCAGGGAAGCCCTTGGGCCCCCCCAGCCCTGCGGGCTGCTGGTGCTGCTCCCAGCTCTGGCTATGGAAAGTTACCCCAGACTTTATCTCCTTCCCCACCCTCATCCTGACATGGACAAACTTTGCCTAGGCCGTGCCCGAGGCTTTTCCGGCTGACTCGCAGCTCCTGCGGTGGCCTCCGAGGGGACGGAGCAGTGACACGACAGCGGAGCCTCCCTGGGCACTCCCGGGAGCCCAGGGCCACCCGCCCGTGGCCAGCGGAGGCTTCCAGGGAGGGACACGGCTGGTCTCGCCTTGCCTCCCCAGCTGAGAGGGGTCAGCAGAGGAAAACAACCAAGCACTTGCTAATTACAGCCACGGCCTCAGTCCATGGATTTTGCGCGTGGCCTTCTTTAGCAGCTGCCTCAGGAGCCGTCGGGATGTGCTCCCAGTGAACGGGAATCAGCGTTCCTCTCTTCTTGGGCTCCAGTTTTAAATCCAGGTGGGTCCATGCTCAGCAAAACCAACCCCGCTCCCGCTTGTGGCACGGGGTACTGTGAGCTACGACCTGCTCTGCTGTGGCCAGGGCACAGCGTCCAAGCCTTCGTCCAGGACTGGAAAATATCCTTGCAGAAGGGCTTTTTGGGTGGTTTTTAAAGTCATTTTTTGGAAGTATTTGGAGCACAGCTGTGTTTTACCCCAAGGCAAATGCTGCACGCTCCGTGGGAGCTGACAGCGCACCAGCACCAGCTTCATCCACCCAGGCCCTCTGGCAGGGACCTGGGAGCCAAAAGCAATATTCCCATTTAGGATTTTTAAGGAGTGAAACAGCACCGTTGCTGCTCATCATAAAATAATCCAGTGTTGAAATCCCCCCAGTAAATCCAGGTGGTCACAGCAAAACAGAGATGTTGTATTATAGTTTTAAACCAGCGTAGTGTCCTGAATACCTCTGATTAAAACACGTGGACTGGGGGGTTTATAGTCTATTTATTAAAGGCATGAGACTGGAATTTGTACCTCAACTGATGCATCTCATGATTTAATATATTCCGAACTTGATACTCTGCTATGAAACACTCACTTTTAGTACAAATAAATATTTATACGTGTAAGTAGCTCTCACTTGGTGATTTTTGGGTAGAGCTTTGCTGCAGACTCGCTCAGCCTGCTTGAGCAGCTGGCCCTGGAGGTGTGGGAGAGGGATCAGGCTCTTCCCCCCCCTTCAGAGAGGCAGGATCAGATGCTGAAGGTCGGAGCGAGCCGCTGGAGCCATGGAATTGAAGCAGCCACATTCCAAACCACGCCGCTTCCCCAGCCTTTCGAGGAAGCTGCCAGAGGGTTTGTGCTTCGACAAGGACTCCCGCAGCAGCAGCCAGAGTAGGCAAGTATGGAAGAGTTCCTGGAGAAGTGGAAATTGCACTCCAGCTGCAGTAACTGCCCCCAGGAGCAATCAGAAATTACTCCTTGTGCCTCTTCAGGCAGCCCCTGATGCGTTATGGGCAGCAGGGAAAGGCAGCTCCGGCCAGCAGTGCCCAGAGCCAGGATTTTGGACACACGGGCAGGAGATCAGAGCTCAGGCAGTGAGCAGAGGCTGCCCCCGGGTTTGTTCCTCCCTCGGCGTGACATTAAAACCCCCGTGAGGACACGCTTCACACTCAATTAAAGCCAATTAAGACCTGCCTGCGCTGGGGCTTTACCAAGCGGGAAGCAGCCTGAAAAAAGGCAGGAGCTGCGGGAGGAGCTTCCCAGGCTGGCATTTGTCAGGTGTAACAACCCGTGAGAGGGGCGGGGAGAGCAGCAGGGCGAGAGCATCGAACTCACGGAGCAGCCGGAGAACTTCCCCGGCACAGGCGTCACTCCAGCCTTCCCAGGGATCCCAGGAAGTAGCACTAATGGCAGGTTTAAGGTTACTTATGGAATCCCAGAATGGTTTGGGTTGGAAGGAACCTTAAAGCCCATCCAGTGCCACCCCTGCCATGGGCAGGGACACCTTCCACTATCCCAGGCTGCTCCAAGCCCTGTCCAGCCTGGCCTGGGACGCTGCCAGGGATCCAGGGGCAGCCACAGCTTCTCTGGGCACCCTGTGCCAGGGCCTGCCCACCCTCCCAGGGAACAATTCCTTCCCAATATCCCACCTAACCCTGCCCTCTGGCACTGGGAAGCCATTCCCCGTTGTCCTGGCACTCCATCCTTTGTCAAGAGTCTCTCTCCATCTTTCCTGTAGCTCCTTCAGGAACTGAAGGCCACAGTTTGGTCACCCCAAAGCCTCTCCTCTCCAGGCTGAACAATCCCAACTCTCCCAGCCTTTCCTCCCAGCAGAGCTGCTCCATCCCTCTGATTATCCTGGTGCCTCCCCTGGACTCATTCCTGGATCCCAGGCTCACCCAGAGCCAGCACTGGGCACTCAGCGCTGCCCTCAGCCCCAGCACTGAAGTGACTTGTGGGATTAACATCCCATATCCTGGACTTTTCCCATTCCCATAGCCCAGCACTTCTGCTGTGCCTAAATTCCTGCACCCTTGTGGTAGGCCACTGTGGATCTCCCATTGCTTTGTGACACAGGGAAGAAGTCTAAGCAACTATTCAATTATTTTTAACCTCCCCCCCATTTGGTTTTAAGATTAAATTGGGACAAACTCAGCCCTGCTGCGTAACCCAACAGCATTCCAGAGGGCAGGACAGCAGGGAGCAGGCTGAGCTTGAGGGACACTGTCACCAGCCCCTGACACCGTGTCATGGCAGGGCTCCAGCCCTCCTTATTTCACTTTATTTTCCTTTGCAGTGCATTTGGTCTTACATCATTCTCTGCCTCCAGTTGTGACACAGCGTCCGACCCCTGGGCTTTGAACAATTCCCTTTACAGATCTGGGGTCAATTAGTGCACAATTCATAGCATTATATGAAAAAAACTCAAGTTCTTGACTATCTTTGACAATAACTTCACCAAAAAAAAAAAAACATTTTTGCCACTCACATTTGTAACCCTTGGCCTTTATCGCGACAGAACGTTACAAGAATTCACCAGAACTGGTACCAGCAAGGACAGCACATTGCTAAACCACATCAATAAGCCCAAAACCCATTCCCTCCTCTTTAAATTCACAGATCTGAGCATGGGATAGAGTCCAACATCACACAATGTCCCCCCACCGTGCCTCAGGGCTGTGACACTTCAGGGGACGGTGCCACAGTGCAGAGACTGAGGGAGCAGCAAGTCCTTGGGACAGTGCACAGGAGCTCAGAAAGCTCAGGCTTCAGAGAGCTCAGAGGATGTGGGGCTTCAGGAAAGAGCAGGTGCGGGATTCTACTCTAGCTGCTCACAGCAAGGGAAAACCAAAAATAAAACCAGCCTTCATTTAAAAAGCCTCCAAAAGCAGGATTCATAAAAAATTAAAAGTATTCAAACATTCTTACAGAGTAGTTTACTATCTTGACTAAATGGCACCAGATTTCAAGTGGTCATTGTGGAAGAAAAATCAGTAGCATTTCAAATGTTGCTTTGTTCTAGAAGCAGTTTCTATCCTGGCATTTGCTGCTGCAAGGTAGAAGTGAACCGAGCATCGAGGAATCTTTCACCTATACAGCTTCTGGTTTGGTTTGCTTCAGGAAGTAGAAAAGATTTTCCATACTCAAGTTTTATCTACAGATTATGTCTATATATAAAAAAAAGTGTGGCTATGTACAGGTCCTACACTCACACACCCATCTGTACACACACAGCCCGTGCCAGGTCCTGCCCCCTGGCCCTGGGACCACCCACTCCTGCTGGAAGGCTCCAAGGGATCCCTGGGGGACAACACACAGGCACTCGCTCTTGGTCTGGGCTGAATTGTTCCACTCATGATCTGTGCTTCCACTTCCAGTCGGAACTGCAATAACTTAGAGGTTGTTGTATAAAAACGATTCCAGGAACAGAACTCCCTCTGCCACCCCTGCTCCTGCCCCCTGACACTGGTTTTGCTAACTGATTACAGAAGTCAAACTAAGTCACATCAGGAACTGCAAACACACTCTTTCGTCTTAATCAAACACGATCTCCATGGCCAGGTTCTGCATGGAGACATCCTTGGATTTCCTCATCTTCTCGATGGCCCTGCGGAGATCCTGCTGCTGCACGGGCCGGATCTCATCTTCATCGTGGCTGGGGAAGAGAGAGGAACAGCCAGGTGAGGGGCCAGGGGCTGTGTGACAGCTGTGCCCACAGTCAGCAGCCATCCCTGCAAACAGCAGCTCTGACATGGATCCAGCAGCACACTGGAATCACAGAACCACTGAGGCTGGAAAAGCCCTCCCAGCCCATGGAGTCCAAGCTGTGCCCGATGCCCACCTTGTCCCCAGCCCAGAGCACTGAGTGCCACCTCCAGGCCTTCCTTGGACACCTCCGGCAATGGGGACTCCAAACCTCCCTGGGCAGCCCCTGCCAAGGCCTGAGCACCCTTTCCAGGCAGAAATTCCTCCTGGTGTCCAGCCTGAGCCTCCCCTGGCACAGCTTGAGGCTGTTTCCCCTTGTCCTGTCCCTTGTTCCCTGGGAGCAGAGCCCGACTCCCCCTGGCTGCCCCCTCCTGTCAGGGAGTTGTGCAGAGCCACAAGGTCCCCCCTGAGCCTCCTTTTCTCCAGGCTGAGCCCCTTTCCCAGCTCCCTCAGCCGCTCCTGGGGCTCCAGCCCCTTCCCCAGCTCCATTCCCTGCCCTGGACACGCTCCAGCCCCTCAATGCACCCACAGATTGCTGCAGGTGTGGCAGACACCAGAGGGATGTCACAGCACCGTGTCACCAGCACTGAAGCCTGGCACTAACCAGTGCAGCAGCAGGCCTTGCTGCCTCAGGCCACCTCCAGCTTGGGCACCTTGGAACAACCACTCTTATTTTCAGAGCCAAAAGGAATAACAGTAACAGAGTTGTGTGTGGAGGGGTTGTGTACAGTGGCAACTGAGCAGGAAAGCGGGACGCTCCTGCTCTGTGTGACCCTCTACCCATCCCCAGTTGCAGCCAGGGAACACGAGCAGCTGTGAGTGTGCAGCAGGGCCCCACATACACGTCCTCCTCGCAGGCGTTGTTGACGTACTCCCGCACGCAGAGCAGCGCCGCGTCCCGGCACATCTCCTTCAGGTCGCTGCCCGAGAAGCCGTCGGTCTCCTTGGCCACCTGCAGCAGATCCACGTGGCTGTCCACCTGTGGGGAACCTCGGGGTCAGGCCACGGACACTCCAAAGCCACCGGCTTCGGTCACCACGACAAGCAAAAGTCACCTCCAAGAGTTTCTACCCGCTCTGAGATCATCTTCGCTCGACATTTCTGGGGAGCTGAATTATTCCCTTACTCTTTGAACCCCCAAGTGGTTCACACCATTACAGGAAACTGATGTTTCAGCTCGTCAAACTCTGCCGTTGGTTAAAAACCCCACCAAAACCCCAGCCAAACCCCAACCATCCCATAGGTGTATCCTTGACTAACCACGCTCCCGCACGGATCTGCCTGGCACAAACTGGATCCCAGGAACAGTGACTCCTTTTCCCAGGTGCTCACACGAGTTTCTCAGAACTCTGTTGTTCAAACACCTGTTCCTGCTTTACACATCCCCAAATTGGGGGATTTAGAGGCAAAATAATGTGTCTAGCTCAGTGCACTGGGTCATGCTGAACTCTTTGCCAGTCAAGACCCCAGGTTTATTCCATCTTTTTATGGAATTTCTGATTCCTTTCCCACCATGTGCATCAGGATTTCCTTTTCAAAAAGTGAAAGCCAAGCCAGTCTAATAAAAGGCTGAAATTCTGGGATGACTTGTTCCAACAGGGAAACTATTCCATGGTTTAAGTCAGGCAAGGAAAAGGGAGGGCAAGACTCTCCCTGCCATGTGAAGTCTGGGCTTGAGAGATCCAATTCCTCCTCCTATGGGATAACCACTACAGGCTGTTTTTTTTTATCTCCCTGAAAAACTTATTTGTGTGGCTGTGGTTCCCTGCCAGATGCTGGTGAGCTGCCATTTTTAGGCCTCTTCAAAAAATTGAAGTTGGTTTTACTAATAAATGGTATTTATTAGGTTGGAGCTCAGCCTAGAGATACTTTGCAACATTAACTTGAAGGCAATTAGTGCAGCTGACTGAATTTAGGAGGAAGCTCTGATGACAGGGATCCCATATCCTGCCACAGACACTTCCAGGTGTGCTCACACCTACCCCTTCCCCTCTCCTCTGAAGGAAATTTGAATTATGCATCAAAAGCAGCACTGTCAAAGAAAGTCATTCCTCCTTGCTTGAGTTGAGCCAAGAAAGAGTTAAAGAGTCAGCATCTGCTCCTTGCTTCATGAGGGCTTGAAATTTCCTTCCCTGATCTACACATGATTCACCTTCACCTTTTGTACAGAGAGAACTCTCTCCTCTTGTAATAGAACAAGCAAATGGAGACAGAGGAGCGGAGTCACTCTGCTCAGAGCGGGTGATTCACCACACAAGCCAAGGCTGCTGCTCACAAAGGAGCCAACTGCAGGGCTTTAATGTGAGGCCACATCTAAACCCACAAAAGATTCCCGAGTTGTCACCAGAAATGCCCTGGCAGATCACCTCAGCCTCACTGCAAGGCAGGCAATTACAAACCACACGTTCTGCAAGGCCAGAGCTGCACTGGTGGCAGTAATGCAGCCACGAGCCACTAACGGGGGGCTACTCACATTTTCATTCTTCAAAATCAGCTTCAAGATCGCCTCTCTTTGCTTCAGAGCCTGGAACAGAAGAGACTGCAGTTACCAGAGGACAAAAATAAACACTTGTGACATCCCAGGGCTTTCACTCCCTTCGGTTCAGCCACACGAGCTGCTCCCTCACCCAGGACATGTGACACACGCTGAGGAAACCTCTCTGATGGCAAATTCAGCCCCACAGGTGATGCTTGGGAAATTCTAAACAATACAAATCACACACTGTGTGTGAGGAGGTTACTGAAGAATCAGCTGAGTCCTGAGCAGATCCTTCCTAGGAAGGTCAAACACAGGCAGCAAAGACTGGGTTTCGTGCCTGCCAAACCTCACTCACACCATTAAAGAGGGGAAAAATCCCCCCACAGATAATCTGGCAACTGAACAGTTGCTACTCTGTCCCAAAAAGCCACTTCCTCCATTTCCCTCTGCTTTGCAGGTAATTTTTGATGAGTAATTTGGGGCCTTTTCATCTCCAACTCAGTTATAAAATCTGCGAGGCTTTCACTCCTGCCCATGCCTGTTCCCATTCCCAATCCACAGCACATCAATTATTCCACCTTCAGTAGGAGGTCAGGGCCAAGCTGGGTTGATCACAAAGCAAGAGAGAAGCAGTAACTTCATGGCAGGGCTGTAGTGGGGTAAGGAAAATCTGTTCCCTAAATGACACCTCCTGTGGTAGCTCTGATCCTGGGAGAGGGAGCCAGTCCCTGTAATATCCCAAGGCACGTAATTCATCCTTCTAACGATGGGGCTTGATAGAAAGACACAACAAAGTACTGAAATCCACATCCTCGCCCCCTGCTAACTCAAGGAACAGCTGGAGACGGGGTGTGTGGAACGGGTATGGAAGCACAGCAGTTTCCAGGTTATAAATGCTGTTTCCAAAGGGATCCACCCCCACAGAGTGAAAGTCAGTTCCAACAACACAGGCCTGGGAACACAACTCCCCTCTTGCACAATCAGGAGGAGTTTTACTTCTCCGGTTTGGTCTCTTAAGTTTCAGCAAAAAATGGGTAATGACTTCTGTAGCCAGAAGGGAATTCCGACAGCCACGACCGAACTCCTGATAACACTGACACAAAAACGTCTGGTGACATCACCAAGCCTTCAAAGGCAACTGAAATACCCGGAAAAGGATGGCAAGAGCAACATTTGGAGTAAGGACGACCTTGTGACAGCTGCCTAATTGATAAAGAACTTAATAACTGGGGCATAGATCATAGAATCATGGAATGGTTTGGGTCCTTAAAGACCATCTCGTTCCAAGCACATCACAGGCACAACAAACCTGGTTTTCCACACTGTCTGCTGTGGAAAGGCCTGAGCAGAACACAGCTACAAACAAGCCCTTCCCAGCGTGCAGCACCCGAACAGCTCCATTCCCAGAGGAGAAGAGCAGGGGTGGGAAGCTCGTGGCGTTGTTTCTCACGGTGTTGTTCCAGATAAAAGACCCAAGAGATCAAAACTTCACCTTAAAAAGCCGAGTTATGGACGTGCTTCGAAAAACCCTAAAAGCAGCTCAGCAGAATGCAGCATTTCCTGGGAGGAAACCCCCCAGAGCTGTGGATTTGCTGGCTGGTGGGGCAGGGCAGGCAGGACTTACGGGCTGGTTGATGTGGAAGCGGGTGGGCATCCTCCTCATGATGGCAGAGTCCAGGTCCTGGGGCCGGTTGGTGGCTCCCATCACGATCACCTGTGTGACACCAACAGACACCACTGAAAGCAGGGCTGGGAAACATCCACAGACTGGGAATGCCGACACCAGCCACGGGATCTCCCCCACTTTATGGACAGCACTGACGTTTGAAGAAGTTACATAAAGGTTTCCTGGCAGTGATCTCAGCGAGGGCAGCTGGAGAGAGCCCTGGTGCCACAAACACCACCTGGGGGGAGATTTCTACACGAGTCCAAACCCTAAAGTTCAAACCCTAAGAAGGAACTTAAAACTTCTGCTTGTGATGTCACTTTAGTTCCTGGTGGAATTCGAAAGGAGATGTTTTGGGAGGGTATTGAAAAATGTGGTGGTTTTGTGCTGTGCTGAAAAAAGAATCACAGGTTTGGGTTGGAAAAGACCTTAAAGGTCATCTTGTTCCAAGCCCTCCATGGGCAGGGACACCTTCCAGGAGACCACCAAGGCACCACCTGGCAGCTTCCACATGCACCCAAATGGTGTCTTTGTTTTCCTAAACACTCAAAAAAGCATTCCATGACCTCCAGGTGCATTGGGCAGCAGTGGGTTAAAGGTGCCCAAGCCAAGCCCAGCACCAGGACAGTGTTTACCTCACTCCAGCTCTTAATTCCAGAACAAATTTATTCCCCATTCACAGCAGCCTTGTTTCCCCATTTGTTACTCTAAGCTGTGTACATGGTAAACACCCAGCCAGGAGAGTGAAAAACGGCTCGGTGATTAATCTGGGCTCCAGGAGAGCGAAAAAACGGCTCGGTGATTAATCTGGGGCTCCAGGGGGTTTCCTGCCCTGCTCCTGCCTTTGGGCCAGGCCCAGCAGCTCCAGGAACGCTGGCCAGCAGGGCTGGTGGCCCGGCAGAGCCACCCTGCCACCTAGAGGCACTGGGATTGCTGGCTCCGGGATCATCCACACTTCTCTGGGCATTATTTTCAGCCAAAAGGCACATTTTTCACCTGCCAGACTCCAGAACCATCCTCAGCAGGTTCAGCCCACAGCTGAGCGTGGCTTCCAGGTGGAATCAACACATCCACCTCAACACTTCCTTACAATTTCCTCCAAGCACTTGGGATTCTCATTCTTCTTACAAAAGCCAAACGCTGCTGAACTCGAGAGACCCCAAATTGTCTCACTGCAGGGAATGAATAATTTCATTTGCTCCAAGGAATTCTCAAAAACAGGTAATACACTGTGCTTGGAAGATGACACCAGTTTCCAGTGAAGGGTTCACACCACTGGCTTTTCACTACTGGGAAGCTTGAAACCTCCTCAGTACACATATACCACTGTCTTCTACTCATTTTGGGAAAAATCTGCTGAAAAACATCTTTAGCACAAGCTTGGGAGAGGAGGAAAAGCAGATTTTACATAGCAAGCACTACTGGATGTCAGTGCATCGGACATTTATGGAAAAATACACCTTAAAAAGGCTGAAAATTTTCAACTTAGAGAATAAATATCCTTTTTAAGGGCTTTAAGAAGATCATCCCAGGTGACAGTTCAGAACCACGGCATGCAGGCTTTCTGCTACATTCAAGTCATTCAGAATCCCAGAATGGTTTGGGATGGAAGGGACCTTGAAGCCCATCCCATCTCATCTGAAAATGCCACTTCTTGATTAAAACCAAGCACAAAGCCAATCTTCTCAGGAAGAACAACGACCTGTGGATACAACTCCCCTCATTCCCGTGAAGTGCTGGGAATCACTGCCAGGTAAAGAACCCTTTGGCAATCCCTGCTCCACGCACTCTGCCCCTGTTCCCAAGCGGCTCCCACGCACAATATCCCAGCGGAGGGAATCCCATCCCTTCTCCCAGCATCCCAAGGACTCACCTGGCAGTTGTAGTCAGTGTCCAGCCCATCCCACAGACTCATGAACTGGGCTTTCATCATGGCTGTGGCCTCGTGGTCGGTGCTTGAGCGGTTCCGCAGGAAGGAGTCTGTGCCAAGGGAGGGAAGCAGTCACTGCCGATCCAATTCCTCGTGGGAATGCACACCTGGGCTCTTCTCTTCTCTTATAAATGCATTTTTAACCACCAGTGTCAGCAAACAACAGGTGCTGCTAAGCAGGAAAGCAGCAAAGTAGACTCTCTCCCATTCCTAAGCCCCCCTTTTAAAGGACACAAGTGTGCACCCATCACAGGAGATTGCTCCACATCTTGTGCTCCCGATTTTCACCTTCCTGGACTCATGGAGAGCAGCCTCCCCTCCTACTCTTCAGCCTTATGAAACCACTGTTCCAGAGCTCTCCTAAACCCATATCTGATTTCCCAGCATGTGCCCTGGCAGCAGAAGCGCTGAAGTCTATTTGCTGCTGGGTTTCCTCGTGAACCAAAAATAAGTAAAAATTTGTTTTGCTTGTGAATTCCTCCACTACCACCAGGAAAAAAAAACCATTGTTTTTCCTAATGTGCCACCACTCCTTTACAATCCTCTTTCTCTTCCTGAGCCTACACTCTTTCTAAGGAAAAGATGACAGCAGATCCATATATCACTGAACCTAGGGTTCAATGTCACTGTGCTACAGCTACTGATAAAAAAAGAGATTTTTACCTATTTCATCAATAAAAATGATGGATGGCTGGAGCTTTATGGCCAGGGAGAAGACAGCAGCAGCCAGTTTTTGGGATTCTCCATACCATTTATCCGTCAGCGTGGAGGGCTGGAGGTTGATGAACCTACACCCGGCTTCCTTGGCCGTAGCTTTGGCAATCAGGGTTTTCCCACATCCAGGGGGGCCGTAGAGAAGGACTCCTGGAAAATTCACAGTGTTAGTGCTCTGGTGGGACAGGCCTGGGGGTGTCCAGGCTCGTGTTTGATCCAGGTCTTAAAAGGTAAGAAACCAAACCAAGGAAACACTATTCCATCAAATCAGAGCTTTTAAGATAATCCCTATTAAATTACCGCTCAGAATAGCCAAAGACAGGAACGGTGAAACTGAGAGGAGACATTTGAAAGGTGACTGGTTTATTGTCCCTGCCCATGGCAGGGGGTGGAACATCCTCTGTGAGGTCCCTTCCAACCCAAACCATTCCATGATTCCATTTTCTTCCGTTCCCAGGACTATAAAGGGTACATAAAATTAACCCCTATTTGTGTCCTGTCAGCACCTGACAGGCCTTGTGTACAGCTCCTTTCAGTCCTGCTAATAAAACTCAGCTCAGAGGAGTGAGGAAAGGAAAAATCCATCACACCACAGACCCCACGGACATTTTAAACAAATGACCCACAATTAAACATGACATCTTGCATTATTTTTAAAGTCGTCACAGGGCAAGAATTCACAGGAGTGTTTTTCTAACACAGTTACAAAGAAAACAATTTCAAGAGCAACATTCAGTCGAAAGAGCCTGAAACACAGGGAATTATTAAGGTTTTTTTTCTCTGTTTATGTGAGTGATGCCCACAAACATCATTACTCTGGAGCAGTGACTTCCTCTTAACACCCAGCACAAGCCACTCGTAAAACTGGGGAGCTGCCCTAGCTGGAAAGTCTGCTTTAAAAAGATAAATAAAAAAAATCATATTTTCCTTCAGCTTATTATTAGATCATGGCACTCGTGTAATTTTCCAGACAGCTTCAGTTTGTGACTTACACAGAAAGCAGCCTGGAAAAACTAAACCAGCAACCAAAGTGCTGCACTTTCCATCCCTTGGGACACGGGACTGAGGTGGTCACAGATCCAGGCAGTAATTAAGAGCTCCAGAAATCAGTATTACAGGGAACAAAGCTGTAAAGATAAACTTTGGTGTTTTTTCCAACATTTTAGGTTTAAATTCTGGGGTTTTTTTCCCTTTCTTTTTTTTTTTTTTGCAGTAACATACAACAAATATGGCTGCAAGGATTTCAGCAGAGTCCAATTCCTGTTTTACTGAGGAAAATTAATCTGCCACCTGCCTCAACACTGTGTAACCCAACTCCAGAGAAAATCCAGAGGAAAAGTGGGATGTCTGTCTTGTTGAATGATGGGAATTTCTAGGAGAGTCAAAGCTGGAGAGCAGAGTTAGAGCTCAACTCTGCCAAAGGACAACACGGGGCATAAAGACAATAAAAATGACAATTTAGGCAGTTAAAAATGCAGGATCCATGGATTACAATGGCCTGGAGTGCGAGGACAGGGGGGAATGGCTTCCCAGTGCCAGAGGGCAGAACTGGATGGGATGTTGGGAGGGTGGGCAGGCCCTGGCACAGGGTGCCCAGAGAAGCTGTGGCTGCCCCTGGATCCCTGGCAGTGTCCAAGGCCAGGCTGGACAGGGCTTGGAGCACCCTGGGACAGTGGAAGGGTGTCCCTGCCCATGGCAGGGGGGGCACTGGGTGGGATTTAAGGTCCCCCCCAACTCAATCCATTCCATGATTCTGTGATTAGTGCACCAAAATGGACCATCAGAACCAAAGTCTGGCTATTGCTTCATTATTAAGACGAAACTTCTTCACCAAAGCAGGAGAAGAGGGAAAATCTGAGGGTTTTCCCTGGCCTCAGTCCTAATGTTTGCACTTTGGCCACTTCCTCTTCCCTTTCTGAGGAGCTGTGCCTTTTATTTTTTAAATACCAAGGTATAAATCCATCACATTCCCTTCCTACCTTTTGGGGGCTGTAAGAGCCTGGAATTCTCAAACAAATATTTCTTCTTGATGGGCAAAATGACAGTGTCTTTCAAATCTGTGATGACATCATCTAAGCCTGCAATATCACTCCAGGTGACCTGCAAGGGAAAAAAACAAGTGTTAGGAATGATCAGCATTGAGGGAAAACACCCACCAGCTTCAAAGGAGTGCCTTGAAAATAAAAAGGGAGCAGGGATTAAAACCCTCTGCTCTCAACGACGCAGCGTCAGTTTTAAATCACAGGAATATTTCCACAGATGTGCAAATAATGCAACCCAGAGTGAAAGGAGAATTTTGCAGGTCTGAGGAGCAGGGAAGTTGCTTACATGCATGCTGAGTGGGTCCACCAGGTGGGCAGCAATGCTCATCTCGTACTCAGTCAGCTTGACATTCTTCACTCCTATCTGCTTCATCAGCTTCTCAGCCTGGGGGAAACCAACCACCAAGGAAATCAAGGGAAAGAAACAGAATGCTTCACCCGAAAATCAGCTTTTTTCAAGAACTGCTCTTTGTGGTTTGAAAAGCTTCTCCCTAAGAGGTGAAATCTTGTTTCAAGCAGAAGGTTCCTAATGACTTTGCTGTCACTTGAGTGAAACCAAGTCAGATGTCTCAGTTCCCATCAAACAAATGCTGGGGCCCTCACGTGCCCAAATCCACAACTCCTCTGTCGTGACCTAAGAAACAACCGAAACAAACCTTGAAACACAGAGTGTGCCCCCCAAGCCTCCACAGCACTTGGAGAGATTCATGTATTTTTACAGGAATCAAGGAGAGGTTTATGTATTTTTAAATTCCCAGAAGCCAATCAATTTCTAATATGTATTCAGTGGGTTTTCCCTAATTCACAAGGAAGACTCATCCATTGTGTCAACACACTTGCACAATTCAGCTTCTCTTTCTACTCAGACTTGCAGTAAATCCAACAAGGTTTTGGGATAGTGCAGCCTCTTAGGTAACAGCTGGCACTGGCACCCATTGGGAAAGCTGGTTTTCAACTAAAAGAGCTCACTACGGAAGGAAAACCACCCAACACAGATTTGCGTTGCTCAAAACCTGTGAAATTCTTGTCAGTCGGAAACCAAACAAAAAAAAGCTGCCACATTTCCAAAGCAAACCTTTAGCTTTTGGTTCTGAAGGGCCCCTAAAGCTTTTCCAGAGCACAAATGGTTCTCAGTTCAAGATAAGGAATGAGGCTTTTCATTTTTTCCCTCCCCTTTCCGGGGCATTTTGACTGCTGGTGGAGGTCTCTGCCACTAAGTTGCCACAAATGCAGAGCTTTCAAGTTCTCTTTTAATTTAAGAATTAAGTTATCTCTGCTCAAGGTTTTCAAAAGCAACCAAGAGACTGATGATTTAAGGCCACTGCTGCTCAGCAAAGTTGTCACAAGCAGAGAAGGCACCAGGCCCACAGACTTGCTGAAAATCAGAGCCACCAGCAGCCTCCAGAGCAACAATTTTGCCACCGCTTCAAGCCAGCAATTGTAATTTGTTATAAAATTATCATTTGTTATACACTGTAATTTGTTATAAAACACAAGCCCTGAAAAGACCGACAGCCTAAACCCCGAGAGTGACTAAAAAACTTCAGCTTCCCATCAGCACATTCCTCAATATCCCAGGGGAACACCGCAGAACGGAATCCTACCTGCTTCTGAGCCTCCACTTTCTGCTTCCTGGTGGGGTCGATGGCATCCACCATCCATTTGATGGTGAAATAGGTGACGGCCCCAAAGATGGTCAGGCGGAAGATCAGCCCCACCACCTCGTTCCGGCTCAGGGGCCGCGAGAAAGCCTCGGCATGGACCATCCTCCTTCCCGGCTCTGAGGGGCAAAAGGGGGGCACAGAAAGGAAAATCAGAGCTGAAAAAAACATCTGCCTTGTGTTTGAACGTTGTTCGATAAAAGCCGTTTCCCAGGGATTTTGGACAAGTGCATGGAGTGCCAGGACACAGGGAATGGCTTCCCACTGGCAGAGGGCAGGGTTAGGTGGGATATTGGGAAGGAATTGTTCCCTGTGAGGGTGGGGAGGCCCTGGCACAGAGAAGCTGTGGCTGCCTCTGGATCCCTGGAAGTGTCCAAGGCTAGGCTGGAGCAGCCTGGGATAGTGGAAGGTGTCCCGGCCCTGGCAGCGGGGGGAAATCCAAGGTCCCTTCCAACCCAAACCATTCTGGGATTCTGTGCTCACAGTGGGCACCAAGTTGACATTCCCATTAAAGAGTGACACTTTGGGACTGCTGTTGAGCCAAGAATGCTGCACCCTGGAGCCAGGGAACTCCATTATTTAACCGGAGAGGTCTTTTCCCTAGCAGGAAGTTTACAGGAAAGGCACCCGGCTGCCACATTAAGGGAGCAATCAACGACTCGCATTTGATTAAAACGAGGTTAAGAGCTGCAGCCTGCACCTGGCAGGATGTATGGGCAGTTATTAATATCCCTGGAAACCTGAAAATGTGGCACACAGCTACCCAGGGAAAAGCCTGACTGCTGCACGAGCCAAGCCCAGAGAGCACAGCGCCCTCAACCTTGGGAACAAAAGGCACAGAGGAAAGAACTTGGCTAAAACGCTGGAAAAATGACTTGTAAAATCAGGGTGCACTTCCTCCTCGGCTGGGGATGGGGGGAGATCTGCTTGAGAACCCCCAAATCACTCCTTGGGCACTGCCCCATTTCCCTGCTGCAAGGGCAAAACCAGCAGCAATTCCTTTGGCAGCTCCCGACACTCCCTGGCCACTCTCCAAGCCAAGCTGGCAGCCAGGGCAAGGCTGGAGCACCTACAGCCAAATTATCCCTGGATCCCAACGCTGGAGCACCCACAGCCAAATTATCCCTGNAAACCAGCAGCAATTCCTTTGGCAGCTCCCGACACTCCCTGGCCACTCTCCAAGCCAAGCTGGCAGCCAGGGCAAGGCTGGAGCACCTGCAGCCAAATTATCCCTGGATCCCAAGGCTGGAGCACCCACAGCCAAATTATCCCTGGATCCCAAAGCTGGAGCACCCACGGCCAAATTATCCCTGGATCCCAAGGCTGGAGCACCCACGGCCAAATTATCCCTGGATCCCCCTCCCCAGGGCAAAGCTGCAGCACCCACAGCCAAATTATTCCCGAATTCCCCCCTTCCTGTGTTATGCCAAGCCCGTGTCCAACTCAAGACGCTGCCACAGTGATTCTGGAATGCGGAATTCCGCTGAGGCTGGGATCAGGAGAAGCACCACTTCACGCTGACCAACAGCCATCAACACCTCTCTGCTGTATCCCAGCTCGGATCGCTGCAACCACTGGGTTTGGAGGGTTTGGAACTCTTCATTCCCTGTTTAGGCAGTTAAAAATCCAGCCTGTCACTGTGCCCACCTGCCTGGAAACCAAATGGCATTTGCCTGCTTAGCGATCTAAGCAAGTCCTCCGGAGCTGAAGGATTCTGTGTGTCCTCGCCAGCCTGACTCATTAAAATAAAAGGGCTCTGTAGCCACTGAACAAGGGAAAAACCTCCCCAAAAACGCAGGGCAGGAACCTCCTTCTTATGCAACCCATGCCCTGGGCGCCAACCGTGAGGAGAAGCGTGAACACGAGAGAAATGGAAGCATGACCTCGCTGAGCAAAGCCCTGGTAACGCACCAACGCTAAATCCTGCAGGAGCTCAGCGTTTCTTTTCCCTGAGGCCAGGACACTTCACTGCGGNGCGGGGCCGCTCTGCCGCTGTCCCGCCGGGTCACTCACCGTGCGGCGGCACTCCGGGACACGGGGCGGGACGAGCAGCAGGAGGGGGGAGAGGGAGGAG
>VZTF01009060.1:235129-302501 GCA_013397755.1 Cnemophilus loriae | reverse complement strand
AAAAACCAAACCCCACCATTTTTCCCGCTGAACTGCACGAGGATGTGTCACAAACGAGAGTGCATCGGGTCTCACCGAGGAGGATTGTATAGGATACTTACTCTGGAATAAGTAATTAGCGTGCAATTACGGCTAATGAGGCAAAACCCGGTGTGTAGTTTTGGTGGCCTTTGGAACAGATGTGCTGGAGCGGCGTCAGGCAGATGTTTAGCTTGGAATGCCCTGCAGGGCTCGTGGTGGGTAAGGGCTCTGCTGTGGGCAGGGTCTTGCTCCGTGGTGGGGAAATCTTGGTGTTGTGGGAGAGATTTTGGGGCAAGAACTTCGCTTAGAAGTTGGAAAAATGAGTATTGACAGTAGTGCTCCAAGCTGGACTTCTCCTTGTGGTGAGATGTTTCTGTTCTGCGACAGGATTAGGTGGAAATTTATTGGGTTTTGGAGCAGTCACGTTCAGGTCTGAGCAAGTATTCGGAATAAATCCAGTTTTTGAGCAGGATGAAAGCTGATAAAAGCTGTAGCTGGTACAGAGCTCTTGGTTTCGCATTGAGCCTTGGCCTAAAATTTTGGTAGCTTTAAAACAGCTGGAAAGGTTCTGGACTTTAGGAAGTGGCTGCTTAGCTTTTAGTTAAAAACCCGGCAGCTCTGGTTCATTATTCCTGCAGTATGTTTGTGATAAAAATACTTTGAGGCCTGGATTTTTAGGTGTTTGCTCTTGGTTATTTTGTTGGCTGTTGAGGTTATGGAAAGAGTTCAGTGGTGGCAAAACCAAAAGGTTTTGATTTCACAGTTGAGGAGTTTGGTGTTTCAGGTATCTTTGCCCAGATGTGCCCTTGGTAGGGAGAGATATTTTGACCAAAACAGATCTTTTGAACTGGTCATGTGCTCCCAGCAAGAAAATTTGTGAATGCCGAACCTCGATTTTCTTGCTCAAGATTGCCTAATGATGTGTCAAATGGAATTAATTGCTTATTTTTATTTTTTATTCTTAGAATTTTGTGTTAAAAAAACAGGCTTAGGCTGGCTTTTCTAAAAGGAGCAGCTGGCTGCAGTTCTGCCGTGAAATTTATGGAAAAGATGGCTTGGTTCCTTTAATGACAGAAAAAATATCATAGGAAGAAGCAGGTTTTTTTTTGTAGCTGCACATTTTGAACAGATAATTAACAAATGAAGACTTGTACCTGTGCAGTGCCATGGCTTTGCTTGAAGGCTGATGTTGCTGCACAAGTGAAAGTTGAAATTTTAATTAATCACTTTGTACAAGCTTCTTTTTTGCGGTGCTCCGATGGAATTGTTGCTCACCGTTTCTGGTAGCTGGGAAATAACCTGTTTATTCCTTACACACATGGCCATGGATTTAGCTCTCCAACCATGTGATATTAAGGGGAAAAAAGGGAAAACTTGAAGCCCCAGTGAGCTGTTCAGAAAGGCATGGCAGGAGAACCAGGTGTTAGAGATGCCTGGTTAGTTCAGGGTAGCTGCCTCTGTCCAGCTGAAAGGGAAAGGCAGCCAGGAGTTGGGCAGCCCAGTGATTTGGGCATTTGGCTGGGATATGGGAAATGGAGGTCTGGGTTCCTCCTGCAGCTCCAGGACGCTCGGCAGCTGGTGCTCGCCTGGGCTGTGGGAGCTGGAGAGTGAAAGGAATTGCAGTGAATCCGGGTGAGATGCCCGTGTTCTGTGCTCTGCCCTTTCTCCTGTCCCCCTCTGAGGGAGGCTTCCTGTCTTGGTGTCCCGTGTGGACAGAGACTTCTGGTCATGGATATTATCCCAAGGCCTCGCAGGAACTGCTGGGTGCCGAAGGCAGGCTGGGTGAGGTGCTGGAGTGCCCAAATCCTTGGCTGGGCTGTGTCAGATCCTTTTAGAAGCAATCTTGATGTATGTGCAGTACAGGACATCGTGCTTGGAACTCTCAGTTCCTGAGGAGTTGGTTAAGAATCCTTGTGTGTGTAATGTGGGATTTCAGCAAAGGGAGATAGCATCTTCCCAAAATCAGTGTGAAAATAGGCCTGTGTGTCTTTAAAAACCACACCAATACTGCTTTTCATCTACTCAGATGTTCTCTGTGAGCAGTCTTTATGCACATCTTGGAAAAAAATATTTTGAACTTAGAAGAAGAAAGGATTTTAAAGGTGGAGGCATTAAATCAGCTGTTTGATACCTCAGATATTTCTTGCTGGTTTATTTGGGTTTCGAATTAATTTCTGCAGTACTGGATACTTCTTGGTGCACACGGGTGAGAAGGAAAGTTTGGATGAATGGCTTTCTTCTCCGATGGCTGCATTTCTTGATGCTGCAAGCACTAGAATGTTTTCTGAGGCACTCTTTGTGTTATTTCTGAAATTGTGCAGCTTGGTGATGCATGCTTCACTGCAGGGAACAGCAGAGAGAAAACACTTCCATGCAGCAGTGCATGGATTGCATGTGTCTTAAGAGCTCTGTGTGTAACTGAGTTTAGCGAGTGACTCGACTATTTGGGACTGAAGTGGGGAAAAAATCGTGTAACTGCTTCTTGTGCCCGTCCCAGCTTGGGTTAAACTTTGTCTCGTGTCGCCAGGCCTTCTGGTAGGGGTGGAAATGGGCAGCTAGGCTGAGCCCAGGGCTCGACTGAAGCATGTGGAGCTCGTGACCTACATAGTGGTACAAACTGCAGCAACAGTCAGGCGAGATGAGATGTTGGGTGCAGTTTACACGTCTCACACGTCGTTTGTCTCGTGGAATGAAAGGCAGAGAACGCTGAAATTGCGAGAGGAAGCTGCTTAGAATCTCCTACTGCTTTATGCTGTTTGCAGTCCTAAAGCTCTTTGCATTTTTAATGAAATTTTAAATTATGGGACCTGACTCAAAATGGCTCAGCTTCCAGGAAAAAAAAAAGTGAATTAGTGGCATGAGGTCCGTACTGTGTTTAAAAATAGAGCCTGAGCTGGAAATGCCATTTGTTTAAAAGACTTGGTCTCATTTTAAAATTGAAGTTTGTTAGAGGTTTTGTAACGAGTTTGTCTTGCACACAAGCAAAGGGAGGGTTCAGAAGAAACTAGAAGAGACCAACTGGCAATGCATTTTATTGGTGGGAAGGTATTTCTTTGTTCTGAAGTAAACCATGTTACTTAGCAGTGTTTAGAGCATGACAGACTCATTTTGCTTCTGGAGCCTGGAATGATGTTGGGTTTTGGACAAGATTAGTGCCAGTTTTGCTCTGAATTCATCTCAGAAGTCTGTTTGCATAGACAGCACTCCAGTGGCCCTGCTGGCTGTGGGGACTCATCAAGAGTTGCAGATCCCTGCTTGTTACAGGATGTGTTCGATTCCAGGAAAACTGCTCTTTCTGCACTTAGCAAGGATAAAAGGTTTTGACTTGTCCTGATGGAGAAAGGAAGGTGGTGATTGCTGCAAATGTGTACCTGCATTTTCTCTTCTGGGGTTAGACACGGGCTAGGTCATTTAGTGTTCCTCACAACCCAAAAGGCCCCAAACCCCGTGACATGCTGCCATAGTTGTGTGGATAGGGGTGTTTGACAGCTAAAGCCTCCAAACTCCACCACTCTTGCAGGTGCTGTGTGGTGCAGTCTCATCCAGAGTCACCCAGCCCCTTCCTGCCCTGCTTTTTCAGTGCTGTTGTTCAGAAAGGCACTTAGAAGAAGCCCTCACAAATTACAGCTCGTCTCTTTGCACTTGTTTAAATGTAGTGCAGGATTCTTAGGGAACTGCTGCAGCTTGGATCGTCAGAAATTTTCGGTGCACATGGAGACTGTTTGCATGAGGTGAACTCCAAATTAAATTATAACCTGCCTTTGCACACTTTTAAGTGGACAGAAGCTGCTGAAGCGGTGGCTGTGTGTTCTTCTCGAGGTGGGCAGGAAATGAGTGGACCTTGCATAGTATTTCTTACACGGTGACCTCTTAGAAAAAGCCCAGCCAAAGTGATTAATGATTGGAGCCTGGTTTTAAGCTCAGTTAGATGTGTGAAGTCTTCAGAACATCCAGAGCTTTGCTGTTAAACGTAAAGAGGGTAATGCTGAATTAAGTGCCAGCTTTGCTAGGACCAGTACTGAGTCCAAGTGTTCCTTTTTTAAGGAAGAATCCGAGTTTCCTCTTGCTTGCCCTAAGACTGGTGAGGTGTTGGCACTTGAGGAGTTACTTTGTGAAGTGTGCTTGGTGAGGACACTTCTATCACTGTTGAGGACTTGTGAAAATCCCACCCCACGTTTACTCTGGGTGGTTGTGCTCCAGCATCAGCACTGGGTCCAGCTGGAGCCTTGGAGGGTGGTGAATTTTGGAAATGCATCTTTCTAGGAATTCGTGCTAGTCAGGAAGGCCTTTCTGTCCCTGGGATCATTCCATCTGCCTTCCCCTGACCTGGGAGAGGATGTAGCCTTGAGTGTGGAGCTTATGCAACACTGGGACTGCTGTTCCTGCTGCAGTATAATACATGCACAGAGATTAGTTGGCTCTTCAGGGCTGCTAGGCTGGGGCCAGCAGATTTTTTTGGGACAAAATTCCTGTTGCTACTCTTAAGACACCTCCCAGAAGAACTTGCTTGTCTTACCAAAGTGTTCTGGAGCACAGTGACTGCTGGAGAGACAGTGAGTATTTGCTAAATGATGTCTTAAAACACTGTGTAGAGCCGTACAGAATTGTCTTAATTTTTTCCCAGAAGAGAGGTGACTGTATTTTCCGTTTTCTTCCTTGTAGGTTGGTTTGGGCAGCTAAGTCCTCTTTGTTGTGGAAGCAATTGATACAATTTGTTCAGGAATAATATGGCTGAAAGAACGTTATGTTAAAAACCCCCTGTGCTAAAAAGCATAAAGCCAAAACTAAACTTCAGGGAGTAGAAATACAAAGTTGAAGTTTTATATGTAAGGCTTCTGTTTACCAAGTTTTTGCTGGTTGTGAATTGCTGAATAGTTCCTTAAATGAAGTTATATTTTTAATGGATTAATGTTGTTGCCATATTAATGCTGCATAAGCTGACAAATTATACCCTGGTACCTTAGCCAGAGTCTTCCCCTACAACAGGTTTAAACAGGAAAATGGTTGTTGTATAATGATTTAAAGGACAGTTGTTGTGTTCTGACAAACTGGAAGAGAAGGGAGGGAATAGGCAGCTGAGCTGTCAAATCCCTTAATTACATTAGAGACCAAAGATACTGTCATTACTCATAACTAACTCCCTTTCAAAGCCCAGCTCCTTTCTAGTTTGGAGCAGCTCAGAGCTCTGTGTGATTTTTATTCATTTGCTGTGCCTGATGCAGGGTGGATGTTGAAGGTTAATTTATTGCATGGCTTTTTCAGGGGGGAAAATAGGATATAGCCTGGAGTTGTGTATAGTAATTCCTGGACATGCCCTGTGCCTCGTCTTAAATCCAAAGGAAGGCATGGGCTCCTTTGATTTGGCACTTAGGTGAAGGTTTTTTGGGATTAAAGCTGTGCAAGTTTTCCTGCGAGTTACTGGAATGGTGATTTGTGGGCCGTAAGAAGGGAATTTATTTGGAAATGTGTGGCCCTGTAGAGCAGGATGTCTTCTGCAACGGATTATTTGTGGGTGGTTGACTCCGCTTTGGGTTCTGTTAGTTCTTGGATGTGTCTTAGGCCCAGGTTGATATTTCAGATGTAAACAAATCCTTGTTCCAGTTTCTAATTCAAGCCAGCATCCTCTTTGCTCCTGTCGTCATCTGCCTCCTTTGCTGTCTCGCCTGTGAGCCCTGGAAAAAAAAAAAAGGCATTTTTGTAGAATGGAAGTAAATAATTGTGCAATTAGAGCCTGTATCATGCTGCATAAATCTAGGTTATCTTAATAACGATTTTTAGGCAATGTAGCTCAAGTGGTGGCTCTGTGATTCAAATGGTAATTGACTGTGCAGCTAAAAAAATTAAACTCAACTGCTCTGTGTTTGGGATGATGACTATTGCAAAAGCTGGCATTGTTCCCTTTAAAGATGAACTCCCAGCTCCATAGCCCCAGCGTGCAGCAGTGCAGAAAAACTGCTTAATATCCAGTTTTTTGTAGTGAAGTGCTTAAGAAATGTCTTTATAAACTTAATTCTGCCTTTGTGGAGCTGTAGTATAATAGCTTTTAATTGCATGATTAATTTTCTTAGAGGCCTCTGCTTAATTCTTTGCATTGCCTGGGTATATATTGGGCTACAACTGAAGAGTTGTGTATTTTCTGTTCTTGAATTTCTTGTGTGGGTGAGTTAGAGCAGTAATGTCCTTTTTTTATGCTAACATTTAGAGGAGGGAAACACTAGATCTCATTTGGATAAAATTATCTACTTGGGTCTTATTGGTTGAGGAATCGTTTATTAGAATGGCCTTGTGTCTTGTTTAGCCACTTAACTTTATCTTCTTTTGGTCCACCCCCCGCACGTTAAGGTTTGATAAATCCATACAAACTCTACTTTTTGTAGTTTCTGTTATATGAAGGTTTTTAATGTGCAGTGTTTGTCCTCCAGCCCGATAGCTATTTTAAATTCCCTTGTCTCTGAAAGTTTTGGATGTTCTTTCAGGCTTGCAAAAAGTTGAGTCTGAGCCATTTTTCACTTCCTGTCAGTAAATATCAAAGTAGTGACTCTTCTGTGCTGGCTTCTCTTTGCTGAATAAAATTCTTGTGTTTTTCTGGGGGTGTTTGAGGTTAGGACATGCTTAAGTACACAATGGTGCTTGGTTCAGGGAGATCCTGCAAAGTGGGGTGGGTGTGCTGGGAACACACACGGTGACATGTCATAGCTCTGCTTGAAAAAGCTCGTGGTGAGTGGGGTTGGTGGTTAAAACAGGTCAGTTTGACACTTAAAACCTCGAGGTGAGGTTTGACAGTCAGGCTTCTCACCGCATTGGTTCCTCTGGAGAGGATCTGCTCAGTCCCTGCCTCACCTCCTGTGCACACCTGGGTGTGGCACCCGGTGCTCTGGCTTGGGTGACAGGGTGGGGATCAGTCACAGGTTGGATTTGATGATCCCAGAGGTGTTTTCCAACCGCGGTGATCCTGGAATTCTGCACCGTTGTCCTTGGGCCACCATGTGTTGCTGCAGCTTGTTGGGATGCCAGGCTGGCTGTGGAAAGATGGGATGTGGCCTCTTCAGAATGTCAGCAGAAACAAAAGAACTTTTTAAACTGGACCTCTGCATCTTTCTGTCTGGAAATCTGTTGGAATTGTGGGAAGTGCTGTGGGTCTGGACTTGGGGTTGAGTTAGAGGACTGAGGCCCAGTCTCTCCCTTCACAGCTGAAGAGTTCTGTCAAACTTGGTATCAATAATACAGAGTCTGAGGCATCATTTGTTCTTTTCCTGCTTGCTCTTAGCTCTTTCTGGATGGGAAGGGCAGCTTTTCTGTGTCCTTTAATGTTGTCAGCTGTTTTAGAGGGGTTTCTTGAGTTGGAAGGGATTCACAAGGATCATCAAGGTCCAGCTCCTGGCCTTGCACAGGACACCCCAACAATCCCACCCCGTGCCTGAGAGCATTGTCCAAACACTTTTTGGGGCTCTACACAAGAGCTCATGTTTCCTTTACTCTCTGCATGCTTTTGTATCTTTATTTATGATGCCAGACCACTTTGAAATGGAAGTTTAAGGTGCCTTTTTCTCAGCCTTTGTCAGAACAAGCTGTTCTCTAGAGCAGCCATCATCTTTCATGCTTTTGTTACCATTTTTTCTATTTATGCTGTGAGGTCTGTGGGTTTTTTTCCCCCAATCTTAGCGTGACCCCGTTAGCTCTTCAGCAAAGCCTGCATATGGCTGAGAGCTCCTGGACACATTTCCTACACCTCACAGATGAAGGGAGAGACTCTTGCTCTAGGATTGCTTCCCAAATGCAATATAACAAGCAGGTCCAGAAGTGAGTTGTGGATGTAGCCAGCCTGGCATATCCTCTTGAGGCGTCTTCTGATTTATTTCTTTATGCTGTGGGAGTTTGAGTTCCCTTCCAGACCTGTTGTCAGCCCCATGACCTCGTGTGGACACGTTTGCCTCCTGGATATGGAGGAGTTGCAGTTATTCCTTATCCAGGTTGTTGCATTTAAATTGCAGGCTGAAAGCTTAAAAAACTAAAAAATGGGGGGAAAAAAGAATCCTTGTTGGAACATGGAGCATCAAGGGGTTAAATGCATTTCTTCTAAATGATAAAACGTTTCAGCCACATCTGAGTTGGTCCCTTTGCCTGTTCTTTAAGGCACAGATGGTAGAGTTGACAAGTGCAGCTGGCTGGCTACAAGGAATTCTCCTTTGCTCTGAAGAACTTTCTTCCTCTTCATTTCCTCTCTACTTCCTGATGATCCAGGCTCAGAGAAAAATACTAAACTTATTTTGCATTTCATGCTGGCTAATGGAAATGCTGCCTGTTAGACAAAAAAAGGCACTCACGTGGGTACAGCTTAAACAGCATGTATGTTAGGAAAGTCTTCTAGATTTGTCTGGGTATGTTTTCCTGTGTCATTTTCTTTTTTGTTGTTGGGATGCTGTCAAGCAAATGGCACTAATAAGAGCTTGGCCATTTGTCAGGGCTCTTAAATCTGTTTGAGGATGGAGTGTGGACACTTCTTGTAACACTCCCCCCGTAGCTCCAGGCTGTCAAGCTGTTGAACAGTAAGAACAGTGCTGGGTTTTTTTCTCCCTTGCTGTTGCTCTGTGGACTTGTTTAAGCTGGAGTTAAAGGGCTGGAGGTCACCAGGCGAACGTTTCGTGGCTGGCAGGCCCAGCTGCGCCGCCAGACCGCCTCACACGGCTCCTGCAGCCGGAGTTCCTGAAAACTGCGGGCAAATTCAGACAACAAAGCAACTTTGGGAGACTTCAAAGCTGTGCTGTGCCTCTGCTGCCGGGCGTCGCTGTCAAACGGGACTCGGCAGTGACAGCTTGGCCACCCCGCGCTGGTGGCTGGGTCCCCTCACAGGCAGGAGGGTGAGGGGTGACACGGAGCAGAGCTGGCAGCAGATGAGGAGTGGGCTGGTGGGGAGCAGATTAAAGCAAGGACAAGCCTCCTCTGCCTGAACTGGAAGTGAAAATTAGTATTCCTGGCAGTTGTGAAGCTTTTTTCAGGCTGTAGATTCTCTGATTTAAGTCTGTTCTTTGTTAAATGAAATTCCTGTTTGGGAGCTGGAAGCTGAGAGTCAGGAAAAATGGACTGTTGCTGTTTTATTTGCGGGTGTCAGATTCAGGGTGCACAGTAAGGTTTTTAGCTCCAGAGCGCAACTTGAACAGCCCCATCATTCACAGCTTCAGGGGCACTCAGCTTGTTTGAAATTTCCTTTCTCTTTAGAAAGATGAAATCTAACGCTTGGTAGGTCTTCCTGAAGCCTTTGATTCACAGAATGCCAAAATGGTTTGGGCTAGAAGGAACCTGAAAGCTCATCCAGTTCCACCCCCTTCCATGGGCAGGGACACCTTCCAATATCCCAGGCTGATCCAAGCCCTGTCCATTCTGACCTTGGACACTTCCAGGGATCCGGGGGCAGCCACAGCTTCTCTGGGCACCCTCTGCCAGGGCCTCCCCACCCTCACAGGGAAGGATTTCTTTCCAATATCCGATATAAACCTACTGTCTGTCAGTGGGAAGCCATTCCCCCTTCTACTGTTGTTCCAGGCCCTTGTAAATAATAGATATTTGTAAAATTGCAAAGGCCTATGAGTTTTAAAGTTCTTTTTCATTTGCGTTTTGACGTAAAACCTGTCTCAGTGTTGGGTTTAAAAAGTAAAGCTGTGTGTAAACTCTGAAGCACTGCATGCTCTGGCCTGCTTATAAAATAGGAGATGAGGTAATTTGCTCTTTGTTTTCCTGTTACGGCCTCCTTAATGAGCGGAGTGAGGATCAGGGGTTAAATACTTGGAAATACAGGACTTCATAAAATCACTTAGACATTCTAATGATGTTGTAGTTACTAACTGACAATGTTGATCATTGCAGGAAAAGCTGCAGCTGTTGGTTTTTGCAGCTTCCTTATGACTATTTAAGAATTAAGAATTGGTAAATATTTTGCTATGCTTTTTTGGCCACCTTCCATTATTAGGAAAAAGTCTGAATTTGTAAGCAAAATCGGTTACAGGACCAACATGAGTAATTTACTTTTATATCTCCATGTATGTAAAAAATTGCAAGTGTATGCTGCATATTCTTTAATTTGGTCTTGGCATAATGTGAATATATAGACAGCTATTTTTGAAAGTGATTATAACAGCTGATTTGCATAATGATCCAGGATTTTTCTCATAGCAACTGGAAAGACTGTCATCTTCAGCAGTGTGGGAATGATTTCAGGCTTTAAGGAGAGTGTTTTGTTCAGTCTGTGAGCAGCATTAGAGCAAAAGACGTTTCTGAAGTGTCACATGGATTATTTGCTTTGGTCTGGTTTCAGTATTGACAAAGCATCGTTGTGGCATTGGGTGATCTAGCAGATAATGGGGTGCTGTGATTTTAAGGTTCCTTGGGCACAGCACAGTGTTGTCTTGGCTCCTTTGGAAGTGGAGTTGTGTATTTGTTGATGAGAACTTGAGTGGAGGACGGTGTTCTGCCTTCCTGTGTCATGGGGCACCAGAGTACAGAACAGATCTAAAGCTGCCAAAGAGTGACCAAAGGAGGGACACGGGGATGGGGAAGGGTCTGGAGGGGCCACGTGAGGTGCAGCTGGGGGCACTGGGTTTGTTCAGCTGGAGGAGACTGAGGTCAGACCTCACCAAGGGCTGCAGCTCCAAACTCTGCTCTCTGTGCCAGGGACAGCACCCAGGGAACGGCTGGAGCTGGGCCAGGGAGGCTCAGGCTGGAGATCAGGGAAAGGCTCTTCCCCCACAGGGTGCTGGGCACTGCCCAGGCTCCCCAGGGAATGGGCACGGCCCCGAGGCTGCCAGAGCTCCAGGAGCGCTTGGACAGCGCTGCCAGGGATGCGCAGGGTGGGATTGTTGGGGTGTCTGGGCAGGGCCAGGGGCTGGACTAGATGATCCTTGGGGATCTCTTCCAGCTTAGGCTGTTTGTGGTTCTATGATCATGAGTCTGTCCATGATAATGTTTTTTTTTATTATCAGCACCAACTAAAATCCCAGCCTCCATGTTTACAAGACTGAGAAAGGAATGAGTACTTTAAAAACTGTTAGAACCATTTTTGGGAATGGGTATCTTAGGAAAAAGCTACTTTGGCAGAATGTGGTGGGGTTTATTTTATGCTGTTTAGAAAGCCCATTTCAAATCCTTGTGGGTTCCTTCCGACTCAGCATATCCTATGATCCTATGAAATTTTGGTAGTTACACGACTTTGGTTGACTTTGTTTTTGCATGTGTTGAACAGCCTCAGTAAATGACTGAGACTTTTTCCATTTTTGTTTTCCTGTCTTAAAAAAAAAACAACTTGGAATTGATAATGAACTTGTTGCACGTTTTAAGTGATCAGTTCTCCCAGATTTCTAAATTTAGCAGTATGATTACGGATTTCATGATGACTCAGAGTTCTTCCTTTGAATGGAAGCCCAGCTTCCCAAGCTCCTATGTAAGAAATCTCATGTTGGTAGTGAATATCATAATTTCATCTTTGGAAATCGATGTTAAATGAAGCGAGGTGTGAAAAGGGGTGTCTGTGAACTGTTGAGTGTGGCTGGTGAGAGCAGAGCTTGCTGAAGGTGATGCTCAGTGGATGGTTGCTCCTGAACTGATCCTTGCAGCGATCAGGGACTGTCTCTGTCCCTGAAGAGGAGTTTCATTCCCCAGCATGGGGATAAAAACAGGCCGGGAGGGATGCAGGAACAACCATCGCCTTCACTTGCTGCCGATCTTGGGGTACCTTTTCACAGGATAGGTGGAAGAAGTTGGCTTTTATGACAGCTTTTCCATTTAAGTGATGAAACTTCTATTTCTGCTCAGAGATTTAATTCATCTGTGCAAACAGCAGCACCACTTCCATTCTGTTCTTCCATCTTAGTGCTCCCTAAAGCAAAGGCATTCTTTAGTTGTTTGAACCACCACAAGAGCTTCAAAGCAACACATCGAGGCTGCCAGAGCTCCAGCAGCGTTTGGACAACGCTCTCAGAGATGCACAAGCTGGGATTGTTGGGGTGTCTGTGCAGGGCCAGGGGTTGGGCTGGGTGATCCCTGTGGGTCCCTGCCAGCTCGGGATATTTGATGGTTCTGTGTCTCTTCACCGTGCTGTCAGGAGCACGTATTGAAAAGAGACAAAATTCTCTTTCCCAGCAGTAGGAATGGGTTTGTCATTGCTGCTCCGTGCTTTCCTTGGGAGCAGATGAAGCCTGGTGCCTGGAAGGGCGTCGCTGGGGCCGTGTCCTTTGGCACCAGCCCTGTGCAGACACCAGAGTGAGTCAGCAGTGGCTGTGAACTGCATTCCAGTCTAATGCTTTGAGATAATCACTGAGGTGCTTCAGGACGATTATATTTAGGTGAGGAAGACATTGGCTTGCCTGTTTAAAAGAATAATCATGTTTTTTCTAAAAACGGCCCTTCCTTCCCATTCGGCTCACTGTTGGATATTTAATTTTGAGCAACGCTTGGGTTTTTGTGCTGTCAGATTGCAAAGCCGCAGAGCACACAAAACATTTTTAGTGAATCAGCATCACAGGCTCACAGAATATTTGGGGTTGGAAGGGGCCGCTGGAGATCATCCAGTCCAACTCCCTCTCCAGGCAGGGTCACCTGGAGCAGGTGACACAGGAGCACTGCCAGGTGGGCTTGGAATGTCTCCAGAGAGAGAGAGAGAGACCCAACTCCCTGGGCTGCTGTTCCAGTGCTCTGTTACCCTCCAGGGCAGTTTTTCTTCCTGATGTTGAGGTGGCCTCAGTGAATAAATTCATATTTCCCTCCCCATACCCCATCTGAAGTATTTTTTCGTTGTCTTTCCTTACTGGCATATTAGGGAACACCTTTTGCAATTCCCGCTTTTGGTTTAAAAAGTAAAAATAATTGTAATGGTCACAGAACCATGCGATGGTTTAAGGGACCTTAAAGCTCACCCAGTGCCACCCCTGCCACGGGCAGGGACACCTTCGACTGTCCCAGGCTGCTCCAAGCCCTGTCCAGCCAGGCCTGGAACGCTGCCAGGGGCAATGCATGGGTCAGCTTAAGCGTTCCCAGTGATTCCTGGTGGACAAAGTGGTGATCAGTCAGAGGCTGGGCTCGCTGATCCTAGAGGTCTTTCCCAGGCCGATGGGTGCTGTGAGCCAGTCCTGCAGCTATTTGGAAGCAGGGACGGCTGTGAGCTGTGCCCGCACCCTCGTGCTTTGCCCTTGAGCGAGGGAGGGGAGCAGGGAGAGCCGGGGGCCGAGCGGGAATCGCGCTTCCAACGGCCTGGGAGCGCCCCGGTTATTTTGGAACTTTTTATCTCGCTGTGCCTGCGTGTTTGGAGGCTCTGGTGTTTGGAGCAGCGTGTGAGCAGGCTGGGAACGCTGCTGTTAAGATGTTCTGTTCTCTTGACTCGGGGGGTGTGTCTGCCTCGCTCCCATCTTGCACCAGCTGGGAATCCTGGAAAGTATCTCCTGTCTCAGCCCCTCGGAGAGGAGAAGCATCTGAACATCGACCACAGGCTGCAGTGCCTGAAAAAATGTAGGAAAGCTCATGATTGCGTACAGAAATGTGAGCAAGTCGCTCACAGTTCGGTGAAGTTTGGGCATCTGTCCCATGGGTGATACTATAGCTGAAACTGAGTTTTGTTTTGATGTGTCAAAATGAAATTGTTTTCCCTCTGTTGCCAGCACGAGGGCTTGTCTTCTATGAGAAGTGCTGTGGAAAGCAGACTGATACACTGGATTATTTTGCTCTGGTAATTTATAGTTTGTGTAGCCCTGCTGCTCAGAGCGGGATGCACAAGGAGGGGCTTTGGAAGATAAATGCTGGAAGTGGGAGTAGGGAGGAATCAGACTGAAATTGGGAAGGAGGAGGGAGTGATGGGGTGTATTAGCCAGGTAATTCACAGTTAATATAATACAGAACCAGTTTCTTCTGCTTATGGCAAGGAATAACTGATAAAACAGTGAAGGCATTGCTAATTATATAGCACCTTTTGTTAATTAAAGAGGTGTGAACTGCTTGCTGAGTAAAATAGATCAGAGGGAAATTCAAAGTTTCTGATTTGAGGTTATCCCAAGCTCTGCAAGTTAAGCACTTTAATATTTGGGGTTTTTTTTTTTCCCCCCCAATATGTGTTTTTTAGTGTTTGGGCAAGTACAGACTAAACTGGAAACCAGACACAAACCTGTTTCAGTGTCTGTATTTAAGGCAGCTACAAATATTTATTTGGCTTACTCCAAAGCTTTTTCATATTTTTCTCTTTGTCTGTACAAATCAGCTGTTGAATGGCCCAGCAGACCAATGTCTATTAATACTTGGATTACAGCACAGTAAATGCTAATTCTTTTTTTTTTTTTTTTGAGAGTACAAAACATTATTTCCGTGTATTCAGTTCCTAATGTTTTTCTGAAGCCTTGCAGTTAATGGTGTCAATGCGGAACTTGGTCTGTGCTGCTCTGCTCTGAGGACTTGTGGGAATTTTGCAAGGGTGGAGTAAAGTAGTTTGTGTCCTACTTCAGGCTTTTCTTCGTGCTCAAGTAGCTGGAATTTTAATATCTTGGAAGCCGATGCAGTGTCTCCCATTCTGATGTGTTTATTCTTTGGAGCTTTGGTATATTTTCACCATGAAAATAATAATGAGTCTTAAAAGGGTGGGATAATTTAGGTTGAGAGGGCCCTCTGGAAATCACCTCCTCCAGCCCCGCTTTTTAAAAGCAGGGCCAACTTCAAACATATCATGCTTTGTTCTTGCTCCTTCTAAAATTAGTTTGAGGAGGAGTATGTTAATGTGGCAGGGTATGGGCTGTTTCGAGCTGCTGCTTTCATTTCTGGTTCACTTTTCAGCTGAGCTTTTTCACTACATTATCATATCTAATAATGCTTTAAACTTGGGAGGACTTTCTTTTCTGGAATTGTGTTTAAAAAAAAAAAAATTCGTACACCATTTCACTACAGGGAAAATAAATACCACTAATTTTCTAGCAGTTGTGAATTCTTTACTACATCAACTCTAGATGTAAACTTAAAATTTTCTTATTTGCCCTTTTTCCTTAGCATTGATTTGTTTGGCTAAGAGGTACTTTTCCTAAATTCTTTTATCCTGGGTTGCTTTTGGCAAGTGAATTGCAGGTAGTTCAGAACAAGAAATGAGAATATATTTTCAGAAGTGGGTAACTGTTGGGGTTTTTTTGATAAGCGGGGTATATAAATCCTTTTCAGATCTGCACATTCCCACCTATTGCACGTTCTGATTTGGGTACAGCTACACATTTGATTAATATCTGTGTAATGCTTTTGTAGACATTTCACGTGCTTTATAAATATTTCCATAACTTGCATATTCAGATATTTATCCAAACATAATTGCTATGGGCTTTCCTGCGGAGAGGCTTGAAGGAGTATACCGGAACAACATTGATGATGTAGTAAGGTAAGGCTTTATTTTTCTTTTCCTTAACTTATAAAACTTGAGCATTGTTTTCTACACTCATTTATGTCCTGCTGAGGAAAGGATGTGTGTTCTGACTTGTAGAAATGCTGAGATTTTTTGCATCTTGTAGATGTTGCCTTAATAGCTTTCCTGAAAAATGTTGGAAACAACAAAAAGTAGCCTGGCTGCTGCTCTGGGTTGATCTCAAATGCACATAATCTACTTTTTTAGTGTGAAAAATTGACTTCAGTATTTTGTGTTGGAGTAAAAAAAGGTTATTTACTTACAGAAAGACATCGGTCCATGCCTCTTTCAGTGTCAAGGGTTTCCTCAGGTAGCTGATGGTATTTCAGGATAAGTTTGCCCTCATCCTTTCTTCAGTAAATGAAGTGCTTGATAAATAAATTTTGATTTCAAATAGTAAGTATAGATGACTTTAAATAAAGGCTTTTACATTTGGTTGTGTTGAATAATTATGGACAAGGAGAAAGATGATCTAAAATCTGCTACTGCTGGTAAAAAAAACCCTATAGGTTGTAATTTTTAACTTCAGATAAAGTCATTACTCTGGATTGCTGGCTATAATTGAGGAGGTGGGGAATGTTGTAGGAATGCTGTTGTAATTCATTTAGTTAAAACCCTACCTGGAGAGTGTGAGAGGCTGCATTAAAAACTAAACGTTTGGTAGCAGCTGCCAAAAGTTTGTGGTTTTAGGATTAAAAGTTGTGATTTTTGTGGAGCCGTGGTGCTTTAGAGGTCATTTGAAGTCTTGAGCTCGGCCTTTGGGGCGGGGGATAATGCAGGAAGGTTTTCAGGGAGGGTAGGAGTGGGTGTGTCTGAGCACGGAGGTGCTGCTCCCAGGTGTGAGGTGCCACAGGGAGTTTCTCAGAATTGTACAAAGTGTTCCCGCTCGGCATCCTGGTGTCTGAACTGGAGAGACATGGATTTGATGGATGGGGCACTCAGTGGGTACAGGACTGGCTGGATGGCTGCAGGCAAAGAGTTGTGGGCGGCAGCTCGTGGTCCCTGTGGAGACCAGTGACAAGTGGGGTCTCTGAGGGGCTGGTACTGCTCAGCAGCTCTGTGGGTGACACTGACAGTGGGGTTGAGGCACCCTCAGCATGTCCAGAGGTGACACTGAGCTGTGTGGGGCAGTCACATTGCTGGAGGAAAGGGATGGATCCAGATTCACCTGGACAGGCTCAGCCCACACCAACCTCATGGAGTCCAGCAAATTGAAGTGCAAGTTCTACACCTGGGTCAGGGCAACCCCTGGGATCAACCCAGGCTGGGGATGAGCAGCTGGAGCAGCCCTGGGAGAAGGACCTGGGGGTGCTGTGGGTGAGAGCTCAGACCCAGAACCCCCCCGTGCCCTGGGCTGAGCCCCCAGCATGGGCAGCAAGGGAGGGGGAGATTCTGCCCCTCTGCCCTGCTCAGGTGAGACCCCACCTGGAATTCTGGGCACAGTTCTGGTGCCTCCAACCTAAGAAGGATGTGGAATTCTCAGAGCAAGTGCAGAGGAGGCCACTGAGTTGCTGATGGGGCTGGAGCTATGGCAGGGATGGCACTGGATGGGCTTTAAGGTCTTTTCCCACCCAAACTGTCCTGGGATTCCATGATTCTACAGTTGCTGGCAGGCAGAAGTAGGGCTGTTGGAATTTCCGTGGGGATTGCATCCAGGTTGGTACAGAAGTGAGCTGAGCTCGGTTCCCACCCTGGGAGGACTCATCACCCTGAGCAGACAGACAGTGGCTCCTTGCACAGCTGCACTCAGCTGGGCTCCGGGGGGTTGGTTTTGCATGTTCAACTGTAGTGACGAAAATCACCATCCGCAAATAGCACTGAGAGCGTCAGAGCCTGGAGCTGACCCGGCTGGGGGAAGTGCAGCGCCTCCGTTCTCTGCTGCCTTGGTGAGAAGTCATCGCTTCTCCAGAGCTGGGCAGATCAGGGAGGGTCATTGCAGCAGGTGGGAATGTCACACCTTGACCAGCCCGCCTGGCACACGCCCTTCTGAGAATCGTGGAATCCTAGAGTGGTTTGGGTTGGAAGGGACCTTAGAGATCACCTCATTCCACTCCCCTGCCATGACAGAGACACCTTCCACTATCCCAGGCTGCTCTAAGCCCCATCCAACCTGGCCTTGGGCACTTCCAGGGATCCAGGTGCAGCCACAGCTTCTCTGGGCACCCTGTGCCAGGGCATCCCCACTCTGACAGCCAGGAATGTCTTCCTAATATCTAATCTAACATGGGAATAATGTAAATAGATACTGATAGGCAGGAGTCTTTTAAGGCCCTCTTCCATTCACAGCATTGATTTCAGTAGCTTCTGGATGAAGGAAAATATATTTCAGTGGTTGAGTAGGTAGGTTAGTGTAAATTAGATTTTAGTACTGGAATGCCTATATAATTATTAAGCTGTCCATAAACACTGATCAAAAGGAGCAGTGATCACCTAAAAGCATCATCAACCAAATTAAGATAAGCAGAGATGGAAATTAAGTGGCTGCAGGGAACTGGATGCTCAAGTATTATTATGTTTGTTGCCTTCTCTTTTTAAGCAAGAATAAAATGTGATCATGCAGCATTCTGTATGTTGCAGTCCTCATCTGCTCCAGTTATCTTTTTATTGTGGAATTTTTTTCCAAGTGCTTTTTATGCAGAAATCCAAGGTGCTCAAGCTCCCGAGCAATTGGTATTGAGCCAGGATCTAGCAGCGGGCTTTTTCTGAATAGCTCGTACCCTGACAAATTCCAGGCTAGTGCTGGATGAGAAGTACAACCTTCACTGCTGACTGTCTCCTGTGACTGACACTTGGAGAGGTTTTGGATGGAATTTTGTCCTTTAAAAAATCCTTGCCTGGAAGCCTATACTCCGCTGTGTGGATATTCCTGGAAAAGCAGAGCCAGCTCTCCTCGCTCTCTGGCATGTGTTAAAAAGCAGGAACATCTCCTGAAACAAATCCCCGTGTCCACCATCTTCCTGAGGCTCTCCAAGGCTGCCAGCGGGGGCACCCGTGGTTCTCATGGAATCTGTTTTCCTGATGCACTCAGAGTCTCAAGCTCGGCGCTGCACAAGGAGCACTCACATCTGTTCCCGTTTTAACGCAGGCCTTTAACCACAGAGCTGTTCTAGGTTCTTCTGGAATATTATGACTGATAACCAGAGCTTGTTTTTGCTTGAGCTTTCCAGGATTTTAGCAGCTAGTGTTTCTTTTCAATTTGAACAGCATGTTCTGTCATGGCTAATTAAATTCCTTCTGGCTGATGTGCAGATACACACTGTTGATGATGTTAAGTGTAAACATTTGCATGTTATTTCTTCTTGCACATTGCCAGGTGACACATCATATATAATCACAGCAATTCTGATGAATCATGCTTGCAGTTTGGCTCGCCGAGGCTTGTTATGGGAAGTTTGTGTTCCAAAGTGAGCATGGAAATGAAATGAGTGTGAAAAAGTATAGTGGTCCTCTTTCCAAAACCCAGAATATCACTGGGGACAGACTTCAGTGGCAAAGAATAAAAAACCTGGGATTAAAGTGAATTATTCTGGCTGGAACTGGAACACAAGAGTTATTTTAACTGCTTTTCTTCGTTGTGGCAAAATATTTTGCATAGATGATTAAATAGGAAGCGTTTACAGATACCTGGTGTAATCAATGCTTTCTGTTTGAAAATAACCCAGCCTTCCTCAGCTTCTTACAGTGATCTGCAGGCGTTTTAGGAATCAGGAAATTAGTCCATGTGCAGTAAATATTTCAGTTGCAGCTCAGGTTTCCTCAGTTGCATTAGTCGTGTTATCCATGCTGTTGGATTATTTGGATGATTGAGGTTTCCAGCACGCTGCCTCCTTGATTTTTGGGGCACTGCAGGCGCTGGGACTGGGAATGCAGAACTGCACAAGCCAGGTGGTGCCTTAAGGATGTTGCAAATTAAGCTCAATATTATTGCAGTGTATATTAATACATACTTTTTCTTTTCTCTTGAAGGTTTTTGGATTCAAAGCATAAAAACCATTACAAGATATACAATCTGTAAGTATGCTCTTAAAGATGCATTCTCCAAAATAATGACTCCTAAAAATAGCTGAGGAGTGCAAGTGGCTTGTTGCTGTCCTGAAGCAGAGCTGGAGATGTTTTGCACATTTCTTAAAACAATTAAGCCTGATTGAGAGCACTGGTACTTCATTTAGTGGAGCTGAGTGAGGTTAAATGAAATGCTGGTGTGTATTCATGTTACTTGAACGCTTTTAAATGACTTGGCATCCAGCCCATCTGGAGCTTGGGCCATGTGATTAAAAAGTGAAAAGTAATTCACAGCAGGCTTTCTGTTCGTGTATTAATGTCCAATTGCCAAATGGATATTTCTCTGCTTTTTTCTCTGTTTTTTTTTTTAAATCAAACTGCATTGGTATCCAGGCTCTATTTGCTTCCTCCCTTTTCTTGTCTGTTGCTGTTTATTACTTCAAAAATGCTGTTGGAGCAATTGGTGGTGGTTTCTTTCTTCTCTAAGTGTAATGTTTTCCTCTGAAAATTTAGTTCTGCAGAAAGCTGTAACTGTTACAGGAGTTTTCTGCTTTTGGAGGTTTTTTAATGTTTTTTTTTGTTTGGTTGTTGTTGTTTTTTGTTGCTGTTCCTTCATCAAGTTTATATGTTAGCTTAGGCTAATTTCATTTGTATGAATGATTTGGTGATGCCAGCTGATGTTGAAGAGTCATGGTTTTCCTACCCCAGGTTTTTTCCTAAAAGTCTAAGCTGAAGATTGATTCTCTGAACTGTTACGATTTTATTATTTTTTTTAATGGATATGTTTTAAAATATCTACAATTAATAGAAAAATTACTGTAGTACTGAAATCCAGGCAATGCATGACATTGTAATCTGTCAGTCATTAAAACAAATATTTAAAAATAAGGATTTAAATCTGCCTCGAAGTTAGCTAAATGATTGTGCATCATTCACCTGTTTCCTGATATTGGAGAGAAGTGACAGTAGAAACTGAGGAACCTCACAGTGGTCATTGAAGTTGTTGTGGGGCAGGATGGAGCAGGAAAAGATTCATAAAAAGAAGAGACATTGGTCACCTTTCACAGAGTTCAGTAGCAAAATTATATTTTCCAGCTTAGGAGCTTTCCAGGGTGCCATCCTTTTAATGGATTGGTAAAATTTCTGGATGGAAGGGCCAGAAGAGCTGATGGCTCCTTGGCATGTAAGTGCAGGTAGAAGAGGTAATTCCTGGCTGTATTCCTTTGGAAGCTTCTGGAGCTCAGCTCTGGAGATCTGAATCATTTAAAATCAAACTACCCTGATTTATCAGTCCCCCCAAAGCCTCCTGGCAGCCCCTGCTTGTTCTGAGGAGCAAAGCAGAGCAAGGACAGCTAAACTCAATGTCCTGCTGCTGCCTGGGGCCAGTGGAGCTGTCACCTGCTGGGAAGGGTGACTTTGGTGTCCCTTTGGTGACAGGGTCTGGGTTTGCTGAGCCCCTTGTTCCAGTGGGGCTCCGGAGGTGCCAGGTAACAACCAGAGGCTGCTGGTGTAAATTTGTCAGAAAGGAGGATTTTAGTAAGACTGCTGAGCATCTTTTCAAGCACCACCTCCCTGAGGAGCTCCTTGCTAAGTTTCCACTTTGCTGTCTGCCAGCATTTCATTACTGTAAAAAAGCACAACTCAGTCCCCCAGACCTGCACAGGAACAGCTTTGAAGTTTGTAAGTGAGAAGAACGGTGATGAGACAAATGCATTTTACATTTCTGTTGGTGCTGTGTGTGTTTTCAGCTGTGGAAAAAACTTGTACAGGTGTGCCAAAGGTTTTTGTCTTCAGGCTCTTTATATAAAAATTGATTTTCTTGTTGTTAACTGCAAAACAATCACAAATGAATCTTCCTAGAATTACTTTATTCATCCTCAGATGAAATATTTTGGAGGATAAAACTGTCTGGAGAGATCCTAATGCTTGTGCGGGCAAAATTTATACACGTAAAATGCCATCAGGTGAATTGTGGCAATGTTTGGTCAGGAGATGGGAAGGAATTGCATCCATGAGGTATTCCAGAGAACTCCATCTCTTCAGATTAAGCTGATCTTTGGTAAATAATGATCTATTGTCTGTGCTTCAAAGGAGGAGGTGGGAGTTCAGAGGAGTTACGTGATTATAGTCAGAATTATTTCAAACTCTGTCATGGGATTTGAGTTCCCTTAAGGTAGCTGTTCCATGAAGTTGATAATAACGTGTGTATTGAGCAGTTTTATCTAAAAGGATTTAGAGATTTTTCTGAAGTGATGTCAGTTATGCCCCATCCTCACATCTTGGCTTTTAGCTTCCCAGCAGTTTGAGCAGTTTCATTTTGCTTGTGGTTTGTGTTGCTTCTCTCCTGTTTGCCTTTTAACCCTTTGCCATTTCTTCAATATTCTCCTTAATTTAAATTTGTTCTTCCGCTTGGATCTCTTAACTTCCCGTGCTGACAGATTGTCACCTGCCCTGTTGTAATCATCTTCTCCAGTGGGTTTCCTTGAACTGTCCCGCAGGCAGGTGGTTAAAGGAAGGAGCTGTGATGAAAATGGGGATTTTCTGTGCTTGCTGTGTCCCTGGGGCTGGGCTCTGGCAGAGGAAGCCCCTAATCCTGTCAGCAGTGAGACCATGACTGATCAGGAAGGTGCCTGGCTGGCAGCACTTTGCTTGTGGGTTGCTTTAAACTCACTTTACTCCTAAGGAGGCTCCTAAGAACAGCCAACCCCCTTCTTACCCCCAAAAATGCCAAAAAATATTCAGGTTTCATCTGGAGATCTGACTCTATTCCAGTTATAATAATCTTTAAAAACCCCACCCCAAATGCATTTGAGGTGTTAAGCCCCACCAGTTTCTCCAAAGTGTGTGTTGGTGGGATTTCTGCTGCAAATACACACAAATTTAGTGCAGCTGAGCATGGAGCTCTGCATTGGTTGTGTTCAGCTCCCAGAAGAGGGCAGAGAGAGGGACATGACCGTGTCCTGTGCTCGGTTTCTATCCTTGGGATCAACAAAACTATTTTTTTATCCCTCATGGTATTCTACTCGATGATACTCTCTCAAAGTTCCAAATTTGATGTTTTTTCTGCCCATTTGTGGATTTTTAAAATGTTTTGAAGACTTTCATCTCTTCGTTTGAGCTGGATGTTTCTTTAAAAGGAAGCAGGAAACTTTCTTGGATAAGATGCTTTGTGTTAACTGCTTTGCTTCCTAGCAGCTTCCAAAGTTCCTGTGCTGTTGGCTGCTCCATCCCCCTTGGATGTACATCCTGCATCCAGCCTCTCTTCACATATTTTTGTGAGTCCCCTGTGCCAGCTTCACCTGGTCACTTCTGACCCAGAGAAAGTGTCAGCAGTGTGATTGGAGCTGTGAAAGTCGCCAGGCTTTTCCCTAGCAGAGGGTAGAGCTGAGAAAGCTCTGGAATTCAGGGAAAGGGAAGCACTGAGAGCGTGTGCAGCCCCAGCAGACCTGCCTGCGTCCCTGCCTGTGTCTGTGTTGTGGGCAGAGCTCAGGGCAGCACTGGGAGGCTCCAGTTACAGTCACACAAGGAGCAGCCCGAAAGTTTGCGTGTCTGAAAGTGTTAACTGAGCTCCACATGGCTCCGAAGGCTGCAGTCATAACATACCTGGTAAGCAGATAGGAGTTCATAGCGGTCCTGAAACTGCTGTAGGAATTGAGATCCTGTGAAGAGTACAGGCTGTAATCAGAACTGAAGATCTAGGTGTGATTTGGCTACTGAAATGACTCCAGTAGTTGTGTCTCAACCTGGTGACCTCTTTCATAGAATTTCGGAATGGTTTGGGTTGGAAGGACCTTAAAACATCTTGTTCCAACCCCTGCTGTGGGCAGGGATGCCATTCACTAGATCGGGTTGCTCAGGTCCCCATCCAAGCTGGTCTTGGCAGGATTCGAGGCAGGATTGTTCTCAGTTTTCCTTTCTGAACTGCACTTCCACTCACATCATCTTCCCTGCAGCGAGCAGCTCCAAGGAAAATTCTGGAGTGTATCTACTCTTGCCTTCTTTTCCCTTACCCCAAGATCTGATCTGGTTGTTCCTTAGTGTGCTGGTTTGGCTGGTTTAGAGCCCAGTTGAGGGGTGGTTTCTATCTCATCACTGGTGTTTATCCCTGGCCAAGGCAAATCCAGTGTGGTTTGCTGTGCTCCTGTCTGGCTGGAGAGGGTCTCTTTGAGTGGGGAGAGCCTGATGCAACTCCAGAGCCTTCAGAAATGTGCCATTTCCCAGGTCTGAGGGGGGCTGCGTGGCCTTCGGGGTTCCCTTAAATTCAGGAATCAATGCCAAGTGGCAGAGCAGTGTCACAATCTCCGCCTGATACAAGTGATCTCTGTGGTAACATTCAGTGGGGCTTGTGGTGCTCCTGAGATGTCCTTGTGATCCCCATGGCTCTGAGCACCCACGCTGCTGCTGAGGCACGGTGAGCTGTGTTCCGAGTTCAGGATCCCTCGGATGAAGGTCACAGCTTTCTGCTCTCTGCGTGTTTGGCAGCAGAAAGCTGCTCCAGTGCTGGAGCTGTTCATGCACGGGGTTAGAAGGTAATAATGCTTGCGTGAATTGAGTCACACTGACTAAAATGTAGCATGGACTACCATTATCAGAGGGTAGGTATTTGCCTTTCAGTGAAATAACTCACATTTTAGTGAGCAGTCTGCAGCAAAACAGTTTTTCTGTGTCTAACCTCTAGTTTTGAATCATAAATGCGTGATTTTCCTGAGCCTGACAGATGCTCAGAGTGCCTCAGAGACTTGTCTTGAACTCTTGTGTATTTTTCTTTTTCAGATGTGCTGAAAGACATTATGACACCGCCAAATTTAACTGCAGAGGTACGTTTTTAATGCCTAATGTGTGTTCTCTTTAAACCTCAGTGAATGGAGGCCTAAAGGAGGAGCTGATGAATAGTCATGTAGGAGATTTGGACACAAGGAATGATGTCAGATTGCCTTGAGTCATTGGAAAAACTTGCTATATTCTTGGTGCTTTCAAAAAAGTGTGTTCCTGACAGTTAAAGATCAAGATCTAATAAAAAGTCTACAGCTGCAAAAAATTTCTGCAGAATGGGTTACACAGAAGTTTCAGTTCAGTGAAGTACAAACTTCTTGTACAATTTACATGTGAGGCTCGGAGGAGTCTGGTTTTTATGAAGGATGAAAATGGAGAACACTTAAGCCACTATCACTATGTGTATAAAGCAACCTTTGGAAGATCTGGCAGAACCTTCAGATGCTAAAAAAACCCATTAATTCCCATGTGATGTCTCTTAGAGATGAGTTGGGTCTGAGACACTTTGCAGAGCTATGAAAAGCAGTGGGGAATCTTTCAGGGGTGCCTTTTGACCAGGTCCTTGTGAGTGGATACTGATGTAGCTGTTGTGTCACTATTTCTCCCCCAGGTAATAAATAAATAAATGCAGATTTACCTTTATTCTTTGGGCAGAGGAGCATTTCTTGCTCAGTAGTCATAGTTCCTATGTTTCAGATGAGGGTAGATGAGGAGTCCTTGTGCCTACGGAGTCGTAGGAGATGAACAAATTTTGGCCTCACGGGCTTATTCTGCATCATAGCAAGGGCTCAACTTCTGTTTTTCATAATTATTATTATTTTGAACCATCCTTCTGGTTATGAAGAGGGTTTAGAACGTGACCAAAATGTAATTGGCTGCTTTAATGTCTGAATATAGAAGGACTGAAATTGTCTTGTTGAAGTTGTCACCGCTTCTGATTTGCTCTTACGATGTTGAATGACAGTGCCCTGAAACCTCACTCCATACTCAGCAGCCAGAAAAATATTTTAGGATCTGCTTGAGCAGTGCTTTGGGTAAGAAGAGAAGAGGACGTGTTCTAATATGGCCAGAACATATGTTTGCTTTAATTTCTGCTTTTTGGTACGGGGGTGCTCAGCTCCCTTCGCTGTCAATCCCAGCCCCAAATGCTGTTTGTGACAGCACCTTTCACAGCTCCTCTGCACAAGACATGTTGCGTTTTTAATTTTCATCCCCGAATTAGTTAACCTCAGATAACCAAATTGGTGACTCAGGACTTCCCTTAGCAGAGGAACAAAAGTTCTACTTGAAAATCTCCTGAAGTGAACTGACTGCAAAGGGAACTTCTGATTTGTACACTGAGCGTGAAACACCAGAATAGTCCATTAGTCACCCAGGATGATCTTGCATCGCATTAAACCCCAAACACTGAAAGCTCTTCATCTTCTTTGGGAACTAGCTTTGTGTCCATGGTTTTTCCAGTTTCTGAAATCCTTCCATGCTGGAATTGCCTTCTGCTTTGCCACAGNTTTTTTAACTTTTCTGTGTGCTATGGGATTCTTCTTGCAACATGTAGAGGCTGGGAGAGAGCAATCAGGACTATTGTCCAAGCTGTGTGCTCCATTGTAAGGAATCAAAATCCGTGGAGGAGCTGCACCTTCTCAAGGCCCTGCAATGTTTCCTTCCTCCACACCATCCACAGGGCACCCATTTCATCTTCTCACTCCAGCTTTGAAGAAAGTACCACAAGGTTTGCCTTTGATTCTAAATCTCAGAGAGCATCTTCAGCATCCTGCGACTACTTGGGAGTTTTCAGGCTGTGCTTTCAGGGCTTCTTTACTCCCCTTTTCACGGGAACCTTGCTGGTTGTAGTTGTGATAGACTCAAAGCCGTACAGACAAATTTGCAGTATTTTTGCAGCTTCTTTTCTTAATAAATTCCGTCTTTAAGTTCACATAAAACTTTGGGGATCGTTTAGGGCGCCTTTGGATCTTCCATGTGGAAGAGTTCATGTGTTCGTGTTTGTGAACATGTGTTGCCTCTTCAGCAAAGGTTATTCACTTTGTCAGCTTCCCCATTTGTTCTGGGAGATGTAGGGAGCAGTCTATGAGTGAATAAACTTGTGGATCCCTCCAAAAGGCTGCGGACTTGTCCTGCAGTCCTTGAGCAGTTCCATAACTTCATCCCTCGCTTGTGCTCTTGGAGTCCTTGGGGATTCATCAAAAGGAGCCTTGCGTGTGTGGCTACAGAGTGGTGCTTACGAAACCGATACAGACACTTGCCAAAAAAATGAAATGTATTCATTTTTAGCCCAGAAAAGGAAATGGCGTTTCTAGCTGAGAATTTTGAAGGGAACCAGAGCTGTGTTTATAAGATCCCAAGGCTGTCGGTGGGGAATTGGGGTGCACTTCGTCAAGTGCTGTTCTGCTGAAACCAGAACATTGTGTGTAGTTCTGGTCAGGGTGACATTGTCCCTCATCTGATCTGAGGTGGGAAAAGTTTGGGTGCTTCTCTCGGCTTAGTGCTTGTTTTTTTCTCACTTGAGTTTTCTTCCATTTCCTGCATCGCTCGAAATTCTTTCCATCTCAAGATGGAGAAGTGTGTGTGAATACACCCATAAGAGAAAGGACAGCATTGTTCAGTGCTTTGACTCTAAACCCCATAAGTATTGCCAGTGCCTTACCTGAGATTTCTCTCCCAGTTACCACTTCTGAAATATGGAAATGGCAGGTTTTTGTTTCACAAGGCCTTTGAGCACATTCTGAGAGTTTGTTCCTGATGTAGACCCAACCGTGTTCAGTAATTTGTCAGCAAAGTTCCTGTTGTCTGCTCAGTGACTGAGGTCTGGCCTTGTTCTCTCTCAGCAGGTGGTTTAATTATTGCTGGAGTAATGGCTTTTCACAAGGTTATTCTGTGTGCCAGCACGCTCTTAAATTCTAGAAAATTCATGTTACAGAGACTGTGCCACTCAGTTCAATAGAGGTGTGAAATAGTTGCTTCATGGAGCAGGGTGCCTGCTTATGGATCACTGGAGAAGTGTCTGCAGTGCTTATGATACATTGAATAATACTGGAATTAAAAATACCTATCAATATGTAAGATGTGGGGGTTATTGAATAACTTAATTTTTACATGCTTGTCACAAAGGTGACCTGAGCTTGCTTTGCCTTTTGAGGTTCTGATGAACTCCTCCTTCTCCCTGCAGTTGCACAGTACCCTTTTGAAGACCATAACCCACCACAGCTGGAGCTCATCAAACCTTTTTGTGAAGACCTTGACCAGTGGCTAAGTGAAGATGACAATCATGTGGCAGCAATCCACTGTAAAGCTGGAAAGGGACGAACTGGTGTAATGATTTGTGCTTATTTGTTGCATCGAGGCAAGTTTTTAAGGGCCCAAGAAGCCCTAGATTTCTATGGGGAAGTAAGGACCAGAGACAAGAAGGTGAGCTGTTGCTGTTCTTCTGTCCCCCTTCCTGTAACTTGCTGCTTTTCCTCCTTGAGGTCCATTTGATGCTCAGACCCTTTAAGAAATCCATCCCATCAGTTGTTTGATGTCTAATTTAGCTTCAGTAGGATTGGATCAGTGCAGTTGGAAACGGAAAAGCTTTCCTAAGCAGCAGTAGCTTTTAGTCACAACACTAAACCAGCCTGCTTTTAACACGTCATGTTCAAGAAGACCTGAACAGTTGATTTTAAATGGCTTTTTCAGCACTGTACTGCTGCATGGTGCGTCAGAGGGGCAGTGAACTTTCTCATTCAGCATTTTCAGCCCAAATGAGAGAATTGTTCCAGCTTATTTTGCCTGAATGGATGAGTTGTTCATCTCCTCAGGTTCCCTTGACTGCTGTGGGGGGCTTTGGAGACGCATAGGGGAATATCCCAACTGGAAGGCCCTTATTATTGGATGCCCCTTGTCAGTAAAGGATAGTTAAGGACCTTTCTGGCAGGGTTAGGCCTCATTAATGAGAATTTAACCTCCTTATTTGAAATCTTCTTCAAAGATGATAAGATGGGACTTCTAAGGTCATTTTAGCAAGTTTCCCTGCTCATCTTCCGTTATTTCACTGAGTGTGTTGGTTGAGCATCCCAAGGGGATCACGCCTGCAAGCCCGTTCCAACCTCCTCAAGCTCAGAGCTCTCTGTTCCTGGAGTATTTGCACAAAGTATTAATTTCACAGTATGTTGGTCTCTAATAAGAAGAGCTTTGTGTCTGAAGGCTCTTGAGAGCAGAAGTGTCGCATAAGGAATTTTAGAATTTGGCTGTTAATTCATTGGAAGGAGCAAGGAACTCCTCAGTTTGCTCTCCTGACGAGGTGGAGCTGTTACTCCATGTACTGCTGAGCTGGTTGTGGTGTAGTGCTGGAGTGGAGACAAGGTCAAGGTTTCCCATCAGAACTTTGTGGCTTTTGGTAAAAGTGCATGAGAGAGACCAGGAATGAGCAGTTTGCTGAATAAACAGAGTAGATTACTGCTGCTGGTGAGGGTTATCTCCAGAGCTGGCTGAAGCAGCATGAAAACTACAGAACTGAACAAACACACAGTGAAGTGCTGTGCCTCAGTTTCCCTTTCGTGGAAAGAAAGTTGTATTTCTGCAAGTTGAGGGTAAGGTCAGTTGGGTGTTTATCAGTACCCCAGGGGTACCTTGGGAATCTTGGAGAGGAGGGAGAACTCAGTGAGCAGGAGTAGTGAGAGCCTTGTTTACTTGGCTGTAAATACAGTCTGTAACCAGCAACTTGTTTTGGTTTCAGTGTCTCTACTGCAAGAGTTGACTTCTTTTCTTTCCCGTCTCCACTTGAGCATGGTAATCTTGATGTGGCCAGTGAGCAGCATGTGATTCACATAATCCTTCAGTAGTGTTTATAAACAGGTATTCCAGTGCAGGTTTCTGGAGCCTTTTCTTCCCTTGTGGCCCATATTTCAGCGTTATATGTCAAGTGCTGCTCTCTGATTTGATATTTCACCACACCTTTGTATAACTGACTTCCTCAATTCAAAGTCAATGAGGCATCAAAAGAGCTCTTTGCACAAAGGGACAAGCAAATGCCTTTTTTTCTTTCTTTTTGGGAACGTAGATATGATAAAGGAAAACTGGCTTTAATAGGTACCAGATTTTCTTGGTTTAAATCAAGGACAAGGTGCCCACTTTGCGCATAGCTGGTGAGAACAGCCCAGCTGCAATCACTGCTGCCATTAATGCTCACGGCAAAGTGCTGCTCCGAGGGCTCAGGCTGTGACAGGAAGTGTGAGTCTAATTGCAAGAGGAAGTATGACTAATTGGTCAAGAGTACAGCCCTGAGTACTTCTGGAGCCAGCTTTTCCCAAGTGCCTGCCGGGAGAAGCAGCTCCGGGGAGGCCTTTGCACCATCAAGTGAGAGTTGCTGTAGGTGAGGCTCAGAGTTGCTGCACAGGCTGTTCTTGTGCTGGGCAACAAGAGTTTGCAGAGCTCAGGCTGTCTCTGACCAAACCCTCTCGTGGGGTTTTTTATTTCCTCTACAAGCTGCCGCTTCTGGCTTCTGAAACTCATTGTAGTGGGAGGACCGTTGTCAGAAGAAGGCAGTGACGAAGATTAAGAAATTATGGGCTGCATGGTTGTGTCTGTCGGTCTCCACCACTGTAGAGCAGGAGAGATTTTAATATTCCTTTTGAACCAAAGGAGACAAACTTTTCTGAAATGGGATAAAGAACTGTACTTGTCTGTTGTCAGAGCTGGGGAAGAAGTAATCCCCCAAAAAGTCCTCTAAAGAAGCTGCTTCCACTGTTTGAAATGATTAGTTTATCCCATTTTTTTTCCTGTTGATGAATACTGACACACTACTGTGGTGACAAAGACTGGCAGCTTACCTTCCTACAGCTGGAGAAGGTCTTTCTTTATTCCTGCTTCTGCCTTGGAGGGTTTTGTGGTGAGGATTAGGCTTGGAAGGAAGCTCAGTGGATAGGGATCAGCTATGCAAGTGCTGGAGATGATCCACTCAGGAGCATTCTTTGAGCACCATACGGTTTTATTTTCAAGGATGGCTCTGAAGAGCTCTCCTGTGGGGAGAGGCTGAGAGAATTGGGATTGTTCAGCCTGGAGAAGAGAAGCTTTGGGGTGACCTAATTGTGGCCTTCCAGTGCCTGAAGGAGCTGACAAGAAAGATGGAGAGAGACTCTTTATAAGGGCCTGGAGGGACAGGACAAGGGGGAATGGCTTCAAGCTGATGGATTAGGGTTAGGTGGGATATTGAGAAGAAATTCTTGGCTGGGAGGGTGGGGAGGCCCTGGCACAGGGTGCCCAGAGAAGCTGTGGCTGCCCCTGGATCCCTGGAAGTGTCCCAGGCCAGGCTGGACGGGGCTTGGAGCAGCCTGGGATAGTGGAAGGTGTCCCTGCCCATGGCAGGGGTGGCACTGGATGGTCTCTAAGTTCCCTTCCAGCCCAGACCGTGCTGTGTTTCTGTGGTGTTGGTATAACTGAACAGGAAGTGAAAACCAATTACTTCACGTGAGGAAGCCTCAGAATGACCCTCTGAGCAGGCCAGAGAGGCCATGTCTGATGTCAGAGCTCGTCAGTTGTGATATCTGTGTTGTTGGACATGCTCAGGTGCCAACCTCTGCCAAACCTGATGCCCTAGGCCTGCTCGGAGGCTGCAGCTTCACCCTCACAGTAGTGTGTGTTCCTAAAGGGAATGCAGGAATATCGTTTTCAAAATATTTGTTCTTCATAGTCCTGCCTGTGCTACGTTGAGAGGAGAATCAGGAGCAACACCTAACAATGTTTGGGGTGCCCTGGGAAGCTCTGGCGTGGGGACCAGAGGAGCTTATCTCACAACTGTTTAAAAATTGTGATAGTGATAGATGGGAAATACGAGCTTGAACTAGTTCCCTGTGATTATTCTTCTGGAGTAAAAGTGGTGGTTGATTGCACCCCTTAGAATATTATTAGTTTGTTATGAAAATGTTCTGCTTGGAATTCAGACCTTTGGAAATGGAGAACTCCGAGTTCTGCTTCAGTGGGATTGGTCTCAGGATATAAGGGCTGTGTCTCCAGGGAGTAAATCTGTGGCTGGAGGGCTAAAACTGCCCCGTTGGGCGTGAACTGTCTTTGCTGTGGGATTGACTGTCAGTGTGAAAATGTTCCCTTGGTTCTGGTCCCAGCCTTGGCTGTCCTGGCCAGGTGTCCTGGGGTTTTTCCGTAGGACACATCCATTATGGCACGAGGAAGCTCTGGGCAGGGACGGATGTGTTCTCCTCACCTCAGTGCTTTCCTCCTGCCTGGCAGCCCTGGCAAGCACTGCTGGCTTGCTCTGAGGCTGGGCTTTGCTCAGTCCTGAAGCTCAGATCCCGGGAAAGAGAACTTCAGAGCTCCCTTAAGGAGTGGGTGTGATAAGCACTGGGGACATCTGAGCCAAAACCACGGCCAGTGTACAAGGCTGCTCGGGAAGGTCATTGTGCAAGTGCTGCAGGGAAAGGGCTTTTGTGTAATTTAGAAGCAGCTCAAGTGATAAGGAGACATAATTATCAACTTTTTTTTTTTTTTAAATGGCAGGAAGTGACTATTTTCATGTGTGCAGAATAGAGATTTACTAAATTAAAAGCACTCTGGCAGCTCTTAGCTCTTGGCTCTTGTGAGGTGAAACAGGTGAAACTAAAAGTTTATAGAAATATGAGGTTTTGTCACCAAATGCTCAGCGTATGAAAACGTTTTGTTTATCTCCAGTTTATTCCAGTTCCATATTCAGTTTTAATCAGAAAGATTCCTTACTGATGCTGTTGCAAGTCTGCAGTAACAGGTTGTCCTAGACCATGTAATGCATTTTCTGGGAAATGAAACCATTTTTCGTCTTTATCAATTTTACTTGAAAGTATTGGCTCAAAGAGCTTTAAAACCGTTCCCTTATTTGAAGCTTTAAGCTGATTTAAAATCAGTAATAAAAAACATTCTTAGGTTTTATGCTCTCAAAGCAAATGTTTACCTCAGAGTTTGAACACTTTGGGCTGTTGGGCCTATTTTAATGAAACTTTCCACATTTTTGGGAAAATATTCCAGGATGTTTTGTAAGAGAAGGCAGAATCATTCTTGAGTACAGTGATCTTAGCAAACATTAGTCTTTTGACTTGAAGTGCTGTCAAAATGTAACTCCTGTAGTAGTAGATTCTGGAATTCTAAAATCTATATTCCTAAATGTAGTGGTGCTTAAAAGTTTGAGTATGTTCAAGGCACCTCTTGTTAAACATTTGATGCTCTCCATCCCAAAAAAAGCAGCAGCATTGAGACTATTTTTGACATGACCCTCAGGGAGTCTGCAGTGTTTGTTTTTAAGAAATGGGAAAAATCTGCATTCTTTGCTTCGTTGCTGGAGATGGATGTTTGGAGAGCACAGAATCACAGAAGGGTTTGGGTTGGAAGGGACCTTAGAGTTCCAGACCTCCTGCCACGTCAGGGACACCTTCCACTATCCCAGGCTGATCCAAGCCCTGTCCAGCCTGGCCTGGGACACTTCCAGGGATCCAGGGGCAGCCACAGCTTCTCTGGGCACTCTGTGCCAGGGCCTTATCACCCTCACAGGGAAGGATTTCTTCCCAATATCCCATCTAACCCTGCCCTCTAGCAGTGGGAAGCCATTCCCCCTTGTCCTTGTCATTCCAGGTTCCCTCTCCATGTTTCTTGTCAGCCCCTTCAGGTCCTGGAAGGCCACAATGAGGTCACCCCAAAGCTTCTCTTCTCCAGGCTGAACAATCCCAGTTCCCTCAGCCTTTCCTGGTGGGAGAGGTGCTCCACCCCCTGAGATGCGCTGAAGTTCCTGGCAAACCAGTGCCCTGCTTGCTGTGTGCAGGGGGCTGCTCAGTAGTGAGTGACCTGTTCCTTTGGGGTTGATCTGCTTCAGCTGGAGGTGATGGGCAGGAGCTCTGTCAGTGATGCTGATCAAAGGTTTTTGACGCTTGTTTTCCCTCTGTTTAGGGAGTGACAATTCCCAGTCAGAGACGCTACGTGTACTACTATAGCTACCTGTTAAAGAATCACCTGGATTACAGACCAGTGGCACTGCTGTTCCACAAGATGATGTTTGAAACAATTCCCATGTTCAGCAGCGGAACTTGCAGTAAGTACCAGCACCCCTTGGCTTCTGCTAGGGAACCTGTCAGCATTTGGGGTGTGGTGATGGCACCAAAACCTGCTCATCTTGGAGAAAGTAAACCCCTCACAGTCCAAAATCTGCTGGCTCAGTGGGCTCTGTCCACTGGGATCCTCCCAGGTGTAGTCTGTGAAGGACTCGTGATTGTTTTACTACAGTTTTAAATTGGCAAGTGTTTTATTGGTTTGAAGATAAGTGATTCCATACGTAGAGCCATTGAGGCTGGAGAAGACCTCCAAGATTGAGTCCAGCCTGTGACCAGTCCCCACCTTGTCACCCAAACCAGAGCACTGAGTGCTGCGTCCACTCGTTCCTTGGACTCCTCCAGGCATGGGGACCCCACCACTCCATGTATATTTGGTTATTTGCTTCTTACTTTTATGAAAAGCCTCCTTTTTTTTTTTTTTTTTAACACAGCAGCTCTTGGGACACATGAATTGCTGAAAAACATTTGCCTAATGGCATGTTGGCTTCCAATGCAGCAACATCATTCTTCCCATGATGTTAAAAAAAAAAAAAATAAATGAATCAGTTCAACTGGGTAAATATCTCATTAACTCTGGAATAAACTTTTCTTTATGTGGAGGTTTCTAAAGCATTAATACACCTGTAAGTGATTAATCTGATCTGCTGATACACTGTGTTGGTGAGGAACAGCAGATTTCGTGAAGCTTTGAAATACAAAAACAACTTCTGCTCTGTCCTGTGGGCTGTGTTACAGGGCAGTGACTGCCTTGTGTTGCATGCTCATTTTTTGTTGGTGGAAAAAATCTAGTGGTTGTGCTATGGGGATTACAGCAACGTGTAATTAATTCCAGTGCCTCCTGTGGCTTTGATTAAAATTGCCCTTTTAATATTGTTGTGAGACAGTACCTGAACATGTAACACACACAAGAAACAATTGAGCAGCTTGTCAGGCTGTCTGTACAGGAGGAGGGAGGGAGGAGCCTCTGCCAAAACCCCTCTGCCTTAGGGAAGAGGTGTGGAGGTTACAGATTTCTGCAATTACCACTTATTTAATGTTTTGGATGAGCTGTGCTGTACTTGTGAGTCTGAGGTGCTCAAGTGAGCGCTGACTTGCGTGTCTGTGGCAAGCTGCTGGTGTGGTGTTTTCACAGGAGGAGGCTGGGATAGACAACAGATTGGCCAAACACCTGAGAAGATAAATTAACTGTCAAGCTCAGCAGTTGTATACTGCAGTATTTTAAGTTTCTGTGGAGTTCTCAGTGCTTTTGTAGAATGTGAAATCGATGGTCTGTGTTGTTTCTTTAGTTGTGTTGTCAGCTGTGATGGGAGTAATTTTACCAACGTGATAACTTTCAATCTGCCTTCCTTGTTATCATTCCGCTGCTTTAAAGTCACTGACAGAGCAGAGTCCTGCCTCTAGGGTGGAATGAAGGCGTGACAGAGTTTCACAGCTCTGAGAATTCGAGGGAGATAAGGGCAGAAAGACAAAATTTTGTGGAGACCTCACAGCACCTTCCAGGGTCTGAAGGGGCTACAGGGAAACTGGAGAGGGACCCTGCAACAGGAACTGTGGTGCTAGGACGGGGGGGAATGGCTTGACACTCCCAGAGGGGAAATTTAGGTGAGATACACAGAAGGAATTGTTCTCTTTGAGGGAGGGGAGGCCCTGGCACAGGGTGCCCAGAGAAGCTGTGGCTGCACCTGGATCCCTGGAAGTGTCCAAGGCCAGGCTGGACAGGGCTTGGAGCAGCCTGGGATAATGGAAAGTGTCCCTGCCCATGGCAGGGGGGGGCACTGGATGATCTTTGAGGTCCCTTCCAACCCAAACCGTTCTGGGATTCTCTGAGCCTGCCAGTAACAGTTTCATAGCTGGGCCCTTCAGCAGGGCAGTGTGGGTGTGTTTAGTAGGGACTTCCACTGCTCTGCAGGGGTGTCTGACCGTTTCCAAAGCAACTCTGCTTAAACTGGACTGAAAATCCCTTTTAATTTCAGTTTCCCTGCAGATTTAATTGGGGAAGTTATGCCGTGGCTGGCACTTCTCTGGTGATGGTGATTTACAGGACCAGCTTAGGCTCTGCTGGTGCTGGTTGGTTTTCAGTATTAATGTTCAGTTCTTGTTTTTGCGTGTTTGTGTAAGAGTACAGTCAGTTTGTGCTGACATGACCAGCCACTCCACAACTGGAGGAAGAGGTGAGAGAGAACAGAACCCCTCACTTTGGTCTGTGTAATAGAGGAGAGGCAAAATGCAAGGCACGGTCAAGTACTTGTCACTTTTTATAGTCATTATATTAAAAAGAAATAACGTTTTAGGAACTCTCTGGTGGCTTGAAAGTATTGCCATGAAGGACAGATATCTCTAAGGTTGTTTCCAGTAGCATCTGGCAAAGTTTGATCCCTGTGGTGTTAAACCCTTAATAGAAATTCAGTTGACTTTGAAAATACCATAGCTCACGATTTTGTTGCTGCTACCAATGTTGTGCTTTTTGACACTTTCGAGGCTTTTCTCACCGAGTGACACTCTGTTTTGTCACACAGATCCTCAGTTTGTGGTGTACCAGCTAAAGGTAAAGATATTCACCTCCCCTTCAGGACCCTCACGACGTGAAGACAAGTACATGTACTTTGAATTCCCTCAACCTTTGCCGGTATGCGGTGATATCAAAGTGGAATTTTTCCACAAACAGAACAAGATGTTGAAAAAGGTTAGTTTCCTTGCTTTTTCTGGAAAATGTTGTCGAGCCAGCCCCTGATGCAAGGTCGGGATGTTGGTTATTCTTCAGGGATGTGTAATCACGGCATTTAATTCTTTGATGTCTGGTTTTCCCAAGGAGCCGATCGACCACAAAATGAAAGCTGAATGTTTTGGGAGTTGGTGAGATTAAGTACAAAGGTTGGATAAAAATGATCCTGGGTCTGTATTGCAGTCGTTTGGGTAGTAGTGAGTAATCTAATTGAGGAAGAAACATTCACCTTCTAAAAATAGACTTGCATACTGAGCAAGTTAACTCCAGCTGTTTTGCTCACTAAATTTTTCTGAGGTTTGAGCAGGCACAGAAGATCCTGTCTGTGCTGTTGGCTGATTTGTACCCATCTGTCAAATTTAGCTGAATTTCTGAGATAATTGAGTTCCCACGCACTTTGTAAAAGTATCTCTGCAATCTCTTCCACCACCTCTCTGTTCCCAGCTGCAGTGCCTTGACATGAGAGGTTTAGAGAATTCCCTCAGAGCTGAGGATTTTATTAGGGTCTCAGTTGTGGAAAAAAAAAATTAATCTAGGACTTACTTTGAAACCAAAGTCAGCCAGTTCTTAAAGCTGAATCCCTGAGTTTCTTTAGGTCTGGTGCTCGTGGAGCCACTTTGGATCTGCCAGAGTGAAAGGTGAGGATGAGACTGTGCTGATTAAAGCCTGCCTTGGCATTTGCTACTTAAAACTCCTCATTAGTAGTTACTCCCTATTGAATGGAGGTTAGAAAATTTAAGAGCATTCAGTGAGTGAACTCATGAAAATAAGAAATGCTAGAGTGGATCAGGAGACAAAGAAGTGATGAGGTAACGTTACTTACAGCTGTGCACATGGGTTGTAGCTGCCAGCTGTGTGTGAATACACATGCAGGCTGTTGCGTGGGCTTGCTCAGGGCTGAACAAGTTTAATTTGTGTGCTGATCTGCAAAAGTTTCTGGGCACTTCCTTAGTGGCCCTGTTTTCCTTCTCTGCCTGTTTGATGAGATGTTTCAGTTGCACAGTGCAGTTGTGCGCAGTACAGAGACTGTAAAACAAAGCATTTTAAAAGTAGAAATTCTGCTTTAAAGCCAAGATTGGCATGTAAAGCAGCAACACACAGCAGCCAGTTTTGAGAAGAGCCTTTTAAAGGAGCACCCAGATGAGTACTGTGGGCTGAATGTGAGGGATGCAGGGAGGAGATGATGTAAAACCCCAACATCTGACACAAGGTCGTGCTTTATCTGCTCTCTCCTATCTGGGCTGTGAGTTTGTTGTTTCTTTGCCACCTCCAGTAACACATGGATTGCAGACAGACCTGATGGGAAGTGCTGTGCTGCCCTGCCCATCCCTGAAATACCAATGTGCAGGTCAGCTGCTGGATCTTGGCTCTGTAGCCCCAGGAACAAACTCCTGTATTTGTTTTACCTCTGGAGAGAGCTCCGAGATCCAGAGACAGCGTAATGAGAGCCCCTCATGAGCACACACGGTTTCTGCGGTAGGAATTGGGTCTTCAGGAGTGCAGAGAAGTGCAGAACCATAGCAGGAGGGTTACTGTGCTAGAGTTTCATTACAGAGTAGCAGATTGTGGTTTCGTTTCTTAAGAATCTTTGTAGTTTCTGAGTAGCTGGTTGATTTTTTTCTTTTTCCTTTTTTGTCTATTCTTATCAAATAACCAAACTGTTTGGGTTCTGTGGATTACAGATAGTGCAGAGGTGCTCATTTTCTCAGTGTTTTTGGTCTGGTAGAGCCAAAGAAATGGTGAAGGTGGTTCTTTTCACATCTGCAAACTTTTCCGAGATGGAAACTGCCCCTTCATCACCCAGTAAAAAAAAAACACCTTGATAATCTCTCTGAAATATCTGTTGAATCAAGTGTCTTGTTGCCTCAGCTTTCAGTTTGAATGGAGGACAGAGGAAAATAGGTGTGAGATGTTCCACAGTTCTGGTAAGATCACCTGTCTTAGCTCTGCTGCAGACACAGGAGCTGGTCCTTCCACATGCTCCTTGGACAGGTTGTTGCATAAAGTGAATAAGGTGAGAACAGGGCAAAGGGGAATATTGGTGCCAGAAAAGGCTACCTTGGCTCAAAGTAAACTCATTTCTCTGTCCAGGTGTTTCACATCTGTGCCTGTTCCTTTTCTGCATCAACTGACTACACAGCTTTTACTCCGAAAGTGAAGGCCCTCCACTGGGGAGACTTGTATTTTAAAGATCCCTTTATGCAATGATCACCTAATTCGTGAGGAACAGCATCATTAGGAGTAACAGCATCTTATCTTTCAGAGATTCTGGTTTATTAACTAGGTTTATGCAAAGTGGAATTGTAAGTCTGTTGCCTGTCGCTGGTTCTTATTCTTCCCAGATTTTCTGTTAGCAGATTATAGGTAGCTAAACAAGTCTTAAAGGCATCACATATTGACCAGTCTGCATTTTAACTTTAACATAATAAAAACCCTAATAAGATCAATTAAAAGTAATGCCTGATCCATTCTGGGCCTCAGGCTGGAGAATGGCCATGTCTCATCTCTGGAGATGAAGAAAACTTCTTTGCCCTGGCTCTGGTTTGGTGTTTGGTGACACTGATCTCAGCTGAAGTGCCCCAGATTCCCTCACCTGTACTTGCTTCCAAATTTCCCAGTCCTTTGAAGAGCACCATTATCTGCACAACTCACTATAGGGAGGGCCCTCCTCAATTTTGCTCAGGCTCATTTCAGGTAAAATTATTATCCATAAACCAGACCAATCCTGAATGACCAAATGGCTTTAGACACCTAATGTTGCAGAGTCAGTGTGAGATTTAAAGCAGCCACATGTCCTTTCTTTTAATGGCAAAAGTTAATTTAAGCAAATACAGTGGCTTTTGGGAGCTGACCTCAGGCACAGGATCACTGGTGCCACTGGGATATTGGTACATGGCTGACTGCCTTGGAAAAGTTTCACCCCTTCCATAGTTTCTGCCACCTGGCATCAGTTAGGAAGTCCACAGCTCTTGGTCTTTTCTTGTCTAATCAAGTTGTTTACTTTATTCTCAGACTGTTTCTTTAGTGAGCTGTAGCTACTTCCTTTCAAGAATGAAATGTGTGCCCACATGAGAACAAAATGGCTTGAGGCTCAAGTGCAGTGACTGTGTATGAATTTCTGATGGGTAGAAGTTTAGTAATTTGGGGGATTTTTTTTCGAGCGTGCCTTTTTGTTGTAGCTTGACTGTTCTTCCATCTCAGATTGCTGCTGTAGTCACTCTAGTTCTGCTTCCATGGATCTCTGCAAAGCCTTTTTCTTCCAGTTATTGATGTTGACATGATAATCTGAAAGTATTTCAGAGTATCCTTAGATCACTCGGTTCAATGAGAGTCTGTTTAAAAATAATGCAGAAATCTCCTCATCTTCCTGCCTTCAGAGCCTGGGGGTGAAGGAGACCTTTTTTTGGGAGTCCTCCCAGTCCAGATGAGAGAGAAATGTTGATGTGGGTTTAATTTGTGAGAGCCAGTGGTGTTTTATCCCCAGACTCCAGCGTAGGAGGGCTGACAGCATTGTTTGAGCAGTTGCATTTCATCTCTCGAGTCTAGAGATAAGTTCTGCTGCAGAGTTCAACAAGACTTTGGGCAGTTGCTGTTTAGCAAACACTGAGGAATGAACTCTGAAAATGTCAGAAGAGTCAGTGTTGATCTGAAAATGGTACAGGAAGTTCCATCAGGCAGGCCTAGGGAACAGGCTGAACCGTGATCTCCATTCTTGGAGAGCATCTCCAAAGCCCTCAGCGGGTGCTGCAGAGTGACTGTGAGTGTCTGTAGATCTCTCTGCAAAAGTTAAGCTCTTGGGAGGACATGGCAACTCCTGATTGATGGCTTAAATCTTGGATTTGGATCTCAGTCTGCAGTTAGAGACCAGCTCTAGAGTGGAGAATGTTTTTCTGTCAGTCTGAGAAACTGCACGAGGTAGGGGCAAGCACTGTTTGTCAGAATTGTGGGATTAAATCAGCCTCTGTCTCATCTGATGCTGCACTGGAGATTTATGGCACAGATTTGGTTATGGGAAGAAGTACATCTGTGGTTTATTTTTTTTTTTTTTTTAAGACAGATGTCTGTGATGTAACTGGAAGTGAAGCAAAACACATTGAAAAACAGTCTAATACTTTTGGGTTTTTTTCAGAAGTCTATTCATTAACTTGTGTTATGTGAGCACTTGGTCTGGTATTTTGATTTGCTATATAAAGCCTAAAGAGTTCAGTTCATGCCTTGATTTTTAAAATTCCTATCTTTGGCCCATATTACATCATCTTTCTTCCTTGTCTCCCATGAAATATCTTGGATCCTGACACTTTAGCTGAATCCTCACTTTGAATAATGGATTTACTCTTCGGTGAAAACAGTGACGCAGTTATCAGCCTTAAGAGCTAATTCCAAAAAACATGACCAAGTCTCCCCTCAATTTGAGTGGCCATGCCATGTTCCAAGACCCATGAACTCAGTTTATTAGGCTAATTAAGTTGTGTAGCGGGAAGGAAGGGAAAATAACTTGATGCTTTAAAAAGCTGGAGGGAGATAAAAGGAGAAATGACCAGCTCAGCTGAGTTGTATTGTTTAGTTTGAGTCCCTGAAGACCTCTGCAAATTTATCCCAAGGAACACAGATTAAAAGCTGTCTAGTGAGAGGTTTGTTGTCTGTCAGCCCCTGTCAGTGAAGCTGAGTCCCCCAAGGCCCTAAAGTGCCAACTAAATCCCTCCTGGTTCTCCAATCATGGAGCTGAAGGTGAGGCACAACGAAACTGTGCCTTCTGCTGGCACTGATTCCCATCCAGTGGCCTCTTTTTCTCTGGCACTGCTTTCCCCACTGGTGACAGGAGCCATTCTCCAACCATCCATCCGCTGCAGCGTGTCCTCCCCTCCCTGGAGGTGACATGGGTGGCACTTGGGACCAGCACCAGAGGGCTTTTTTTCAGCAGGAAAGCTGCTGCTTGTCTCCATTTTGACCTGAGCAGGTCCTTTGGTTTGAGCAGGAATAACCATCTCATCTCCTTGGAGTCTCTTCTGAGGGACTCACTGTGTGGGTGAGGAGGAGCCTGGATCGGGGGGTATCCTGAGGATGTCTTCACAGGGATTTTGTTGCTGCCTCTTCCTCTGGGAGAGAGACATCAGCAGAGTGAACTCAGGATGTTCATCCTCGACTTCCAGGCCCAGGCAGGGCATTTCTGAGGCTGTCCCTGGAGAAAGAGGAGGGTGTGAAGTGTATGAGCAGGGCCTGGCAAGAACCTGCCACCTGCTGCCTCCCGTGGATGAGCTCCAACAGGGCTTCTTCAGAGATGGGACAGCTTGAAGGGACTCAGTGGCAGTGGGAAACATCTGTTAGACTCCGCAGACAGCTCTAATTACAGCAGGTTCATTTGCTAGATGAACTTGATTCCAAAAGTGTTGGGGAGAGGCCTGTGGGGGAACTCAGCTACCAGAAGTGTTCCTGGCTGGATGTTTAACTTCTCTCTTGGGGTCTCTCAGGTGCTTACAGAAATGCAGACGAGCTGGAAGTGGTTTTGTAGGCTTTACCTAAAATACTGAAAATCAGTCTGCTGACCTTTGGCAGGGAGAGACACTTGTGAATTCCCAGTATCTTGCTGGAATAAATCTGTGAGGAGGATGAGAGTGAATTAAGAAGTAGTCCAGCTCTTCCCTGCCCCCTTTCATTGGCTCAGGAAAACGCTGTGGTATTTTGCTGGTGCCAAACTGCCTTCAGCAGGAGGCCTGCTTGTGTCACACATGCTGGAACCATTTCTGTTCCACCTCTCATTTCCCCCTCGCTTCCTTACCAGCAGAGATGAATAGGAAGACAGGGCAGGACATGGATTTTCCAGTAAGAAATTGGAATTAGATCTCCCTGGTAAACCAAAATATGTAAGTTAGCTCAGAAGGAGTGAGTTTGTGTTCTGGTCCTGTGTAATACCAAGGAATGTTAGGTCCTGGAATGGGTTACTTTCCCTGCACCTTTAGCAGCAATGCAGGAATACTGACCATTGTGGGAAGAAGTGGCCATTTGCACCTTGCACGTTTGGCCTGAAAAGCCACATCAGAGTCAAACAGAAGATTTAATCTGTAAAGGGCAAGTAGATGCAGCTCAGTGTCAGGTGGAGAGGTGTTTGGTGTGCAGTCAGGACCAAGCTGCCAAGGAGAGCTGACCTTGGAAACACCAGCTCTTGGCTGGCAGAAAGCTGCTTCTCCAGTGCCTTCAGGATCTCTGATACAGGATTGTCCTGCCTGCATCTCAGCAAAACACCAATGAGTCCTTTACTGTAGCGGGGGATTTGTGGTTTTGCTCAATTGTAGCTGTTTCTGTATAAAAGTAAGAAAAGCCTTCTGTTACAGGGGAGATTCAATATTACTCGCTTCAGCTGGTTCACAGAGATTGTCTTTTGGGTTTAGGGTTTGCTTGGCAAGGTGTGAGCAGAAACAATCTATGCCTTGTGATTGCAAGTTTTAGTTTATTGAATTTATTATCATCTGCTTTTATTGCAGGTATGGTAGTTTTAAGCCCAGCTCTCGATGAGTGACTTCTAAAAGCTTAATTGGTTAAAATTGAGCTCGATGAGTGCAGATTTGTGTGTGTTGTCCAGGAGATGTGGTGAAAATGTCTTTGCAATGTAACAAATGACATACTGTTGTCGAAACAAGTTTTGCCTGACATTACAGATTTGTTTTTGACCAGATGCTGATAGCAGTCTAATTAATGTGCCATTAGTGAATACTAAAGCAAGCTTGTTTTCTCTGTTCTTCCTCCCCCAGGACAAAATGTTTCACTTTTGGGTAAATACATTCTTCATAGGACTGGATGAAAATTCAGACAAAGTAGAAAATGGAAGTCTAGTTGCAGATCAGGAACTTGATGGTATTTTCAGTACAGAGCGCTCAGATAATGATAAGGAATATTTAATCCTTACATTAACAAAAAACGATCTAGACAAAGCAAATAAAGACAAAGCCAACAGATATTTCTCTCCAAACTTCAAGGTCAGTATATTTTATGTGTGAACAAAGCTGAAAAGCTGCATGATTTGTTTGTCTTGCCTTTGGAGGGACCATGTGAAACTGCTGTGTAGAGGCTGAGTTCATGGCTTGGTATTGCCATCACTTTGCAAAGCTTTGAGCTTTGTACTTTTATCTGCTTTTTGGGGAGCTGATGGACGTTGGGAGGCTGGGGTTGAAGTCTCCAGGTTGTTCCAGGTGTTTATCAAAGCCATCAGAGGTATGGGAGAGCCGGTGACCAGGTGGCATCTTCCCTGCTCCAGCTGCATTGCCGGAGCTGTGGGCTGGGCACGCTGAACTCTTGAGCTGATGTGCAGCAGCGCCTGTTTTGTGGGAAGCACAGGGGGCCCCAAGGGTGATTTGGGGCCTGCAGCATCTCTCAGATGAGGAGAGGCTGTGGGAGCTGGGCCTGGTCAGTCTGGAGAAGGGAGGACTGAGGGGGGATCCCATCAATCCACACAGGTGGTGTCAGAGGAGGGTGCCAGGCTCTGCTCAGTGGTGCCAGTGACAGAATGAGGAGCAATGGCCAGAAACTAAAACACAAGTTCCACCTCAACACAAGGCAGAACTTTCCATGAGGGTGGCAGAGCCCTGGAAGAGCTGCCTGGAGAGGGTGTGGAGTCTCTCTCTCTGGATTCATTCCAAGCCCACCTGGAAGTGCTCCTGTGTCACCTGTTCCAGGTGACCCTACCTGGGCAGGGGGGTGGTTGGACTGCACCATCTCCAGAGGTCTCTTCAACCCCAGCTGTCCTGTGATTCTGGGAATACCTTACCCTGGCAGTTGAGCTTTGGGGAATATGAGCCATTGCCAGCAGCATTTGAAACACGAGAAAGGCATTTGTAAGAATTCCAGCATTTTCTGACTTCCTCAGAAAAGATCAGCCAGTGCTCATTTGAAGGTAATAGTTGTAGCTGCTTGGAATATTGCTTGGATCAGACTTCCCACACACGAGTCGCCCATTAGAGAGTGTTTTGTTCATTCCTGTGCACTCTTGCTGTAATCTCCTGGTGCTCTGGGAGTTGTGGAAGGCAGGAGGGTGGTGGCATGGCCTGGTGTGCCGGGATGTCCTGCTGCTGCAGCTCAGGAGCACCTGAGCACCCAGCCAGACGCAGCTCCTGCAGCTGGGCTGGAGAATCCTGCTGCTTTGCCAGGGGTGGTATTGAGAGGCTGGCAAACCTCTCTGGAGAGAGGAGCACTGGTGTGACTCAGGGTGGTGAAGGAGCTGTGCTGTTAAAAATTGTTTTGTTGCCTGTGCTCAGTCAAAGTCCGAGTTCTCTTTTTAAATGTTGTTTTTTCCTTCCCCAGGTGAAGCTATTTTTCACAAAAACAGTAGAAGAGCCATCAAACCCAGAGGCTAGCAGTTCAACTTCTGTAACACCAGATGTTAGTGACAATGAACCTGATCATTATAGATACTCTGACACCACTGACTCTGATCCAGAGAATGAACCTTTTGATGAAGATCAGCATACGCAGATTACAAAAGTCTGAATATTTTTTTTATCAGAGATAAAAAGAAAACCATACAAAAAAAAAAACAACCATGAAGAAAGACAAACTTGAATAAACTGAAAAAAAAAAGGACCTTTCTAAATGGCAAAAGGACATAGTGTCAGATTACCAATTATAGGAACAATTCTTTCCTGACCAATCTTGTTTTGCCCTAAATCTACAGGGTTTGACACTTGTCCAGTCGGGGGGGAAAAAGAAAGGTTACGTAGCTCTTATATGTATATACCTTTTTGTGTCAAAGGACATTAAAACTTCAATTAGGAACTATAAACATGGCACTTTCCCATTTTATTCCAGTTTTATAAAAGTGGAGACAGACCTAATGTGTATGCGTAGGAATTTTTCCTTTTGTGTTCTGTCACCAAACGAAGTTTCAAAAAACCGAAAAAAAAAAAAAAGTATTTACAGGTTCACATCCTGCCCCTTTTTTTGCACTTGTGTGGCAACAGAAAAGTCTGCAGTTGGCTAAGAGATGTTTCTAGAAGGTTTTTCCTACATTCTAATGCATGTTTTTTGGATGGGGGCTGGAAGGTGATGCTCGGAAAGGAGCGTGGCCTGTGTACCATATCCGGCTGTTCCATGCACCTTTCCTCAGCATGCTGCCCTAATTCATCCGGGACAATGGGTGAGGAGTCGCCGCTGTCACTGCTTGTTGTTTGTGCATTTTTCATTTTTTTAAGTGTAATGGTGCTAGAAAAGGCAGCTAGAGGGAGTGATTCTGTCGAGGGGTACAGGAATGAACCTTCACGACACCCGCGAGACCCGCGCAATGAAGGGAGACAAGGAATTGGGGTCACGAGAAACAAAACAAAAAACAAAAGGAAACACAGCAACAATGACTTAACCATACAAATGTGGAGGCTATCAACTAAAGTAAGAGCTTGAAACAAATGGTTACAAAATTTGACAATGATTTATTGGGATTTTTTTCTGAATTGTAATGGCTGCTCCATCTCCTGTGTAATCAAGGCCAGTGCTAAAAGTCAGATGCTCTTAGTGCAAAAACATCAGTCAACATCTTACATTTATATTAGTAGTTTTTCAATCATATTCCTGCTGTGAATACTTCATGTGCTGCCTTGCAAGCTTTTTTTTTTTTTTTTCCTTCTCTCATGAATATAAAAAGATTCTGTAATGGTGCACAGGAAATGTCATTGGAGATTCTCCAGGTTAGTGTTTGTTTTGAAGATTTCTGATGCATTTATTCAATCAAACCTCTGTCAGCCGTTCCACCCCTTTGACCTTACACATTCTATTACAATGAGTTTTGCAGTTTTGCACACTTTTTTTTTTTATAAAAAAATTGTCATTAACTGTTAGGGAATTTTACTTGAATACTCATTACCTGCAATGTTTAAAAAACGGACATTACGCACTAGAGACAGGAAACCAGTGTTGCAGTAAATCCTCAACGCTGTAAATGAAGATTAAAAAGCAGAACTTGTCCCAAATACATCGCTATAAAAAACTACCCCCCAAAACCACCCAACAAATTGTTCTTTCTGAACCAACTGGCAGTGTTGGGTTATTTGTTCCTAGGAACACAGCCAAGGGTAGGGCTCGAGGTTGGCTTCTGGTGGACAATTGTCATGTCCAGCCTGAGGTGAGTCCAGCTGCTGGTGCATCCAGATGTGAAGTCACTGCCAAAACGGGCCCCACTAATTGGGCCATGAACAGCTGACCCCAAATTGATGCTTTTTTTTTTTTTAGGATGTAGTACCCACATGCCCCTGCTTAATTAACTTCTTGGTGCTGACATGGAAGTTCATGAGCTGTGTTCTCAGCCAGAATTCTGAACGGGATCTGTCAGAGCCCTGCACAGCAGCATTAATGGTTGGAATTTGAATGACACAAGGCAGGACTTCCACTAATTACAATTGGTAAACCAAGGTGTGAAGAGCTTTCTTTAAAATTTTCTTATCTGGTTTCTGTTGGTCAGTTCTGCTCCTCAGATTCATGATTCTAACTTCTAACAAAGCTGGTAATATGTTCTGACTTACAGGTTTAATTAGACTTTAATGGATCAAGGTTCAGTGCTCATTGTGACGAGCAGGTTTTCCCTTGGGAACAGGAATGTTAACTCTTACCCTTCCAATCATGTTTCACCCTGTCTGGTTTATAACAGTTGAAAGTTGTGTTGGCTTAATAAACCAAACCGTTCCTGCTCGGATAGTGTTGGGATCTTGGCACTGCTGCGTGTCCCACTTTGGATAATCAGGATTGGATGGTGCAGTTCCAGTCGGTGACGCCGGATCGGGAATCAGGACGCAAGGATGGGCTTTTGCACTGTTATTTTTCCTTTGGAATGTGAAGGTTGGAATGAGGGTTTCGATTTTTTTTTTTTCAATTTTTTTTTTAATGTTTCGACGTCTTTGAGAAGCCTTGCTTACATTTTATGGTGTAGTCATTGGATATGGAAAAATGGCATTATATATATATATATTATATATATAAATATATATTATACGTACTCTCCTATACTTTCAGTTACCACCCCCATAGAAGTTGACAAGAATTGCTATGACTGAAAGGTTTTTGAGTCCTTATCAAATCTTTATTTATGACAGTATTCATTATTAGCTTGAGCTGCATTCTGTAGGTAATCTTTCCTTGAGTTTCCAGACTGTACGCTTCAGGCTGTTGGGATGTGCAAGAGCTTACATGTCTGAAACTACTTGAAAGGCATCACGTTGGTAAGAGCTTAACTGTAAGGCCCTGAAGCATCCCCTGGGCCTGGGCAGCCCCAGTCAAAATCTTTGCCACAGCTCCTCCAGGGCAGCTGTGCAAATCAGCCTCCAGATTCCTCCGCGGGGCACACATTGTAAACTGAAGTGGAGTTTACATGCAGCATCAAAAACCAGCTTTCCAAATTAAAAAAAAAAAAAGAACCAACAAAAAAAACCCCCAACCCTTCAAAGAATCCAAAAAGAGGATGCTGGTGTGCAAGTTCCATGTTTAGTCCTAGCAAATGTGTGCAATATGTTAACGATGCCTGTGGTTGCCACGAAGTGCCTCGTTTACCTTCTCAATACTGTTGGAAAGTGTCGTGCATGCAGATGGATGGGGTGGGACTGTGCACTAAAAGGGGCTCCAACTGCAGCGTTTTGGCAGAGCTGCCTTTCTCTGCCAGTTCAAATTTCCAGTCTGTTTTCATATAGCATATATATATATAGATANGTGCAGTTCCAGTCGGTGACGCCGGATCGGGAATCAGGACGCAAGGATGGGCTTTTGCACTGTTATTTTTCCTTTGGAATGTGAAGGTTGGAATGAGGGTTTCGATTTTTTTTTTTTCAATTTTTTTTTTAATGTTTCGACGTCTTTGAGAAGCCTTGCTTACATTTTATGGTGTAGTCATTGGATATGGAAAAATGGCATTATATATATATATATTATATATATAAATATATATTATACGTACTCTCCTATACTTTCAGTTACCACCCCCATAGAAGTTGACAAGAATTGCTATGACTGAAAGGTTTTTGAGTCCTTATCAAATCTTTATTTATGACAGTATTCATTATTAGCTTGAGCTGCATTCTGTAGGTAATCTTTCCTTGAGTTTCCAGACTGTACGCTTCAGGCTGTTGGGATGTGCAAGAGCTTACATGTCTGAAACTACTTGAAAGGCATCACGTTGGTAAGAGCTTAACTGTAAGGCCCTGAAGCATCCCCTGGGCCTGGGCAGCCCCAGTCAAAATCTTTGCCACAGCTCCTCCAGGGCAGCTGTGCAAATCAGCCTCCAGATTCCTCCGCGGGGCACACATTGTAAACTGAAGTGGAGTTTACATGCAGCATCAAAAACCAGCTTTCCAAATTAAAAAAAAAAAAAGAACCAACAAAAAAAACCCCCAACCCTTCAAAGAATCCAAAAAGAGGATGCTGGTGTGCAAGTTCCATGTTTAGTCCTAGCAAATGTGTGCAATATGTTAACGATGCCTGTGGTTGCCACGAAGTGCCTCGTTTACCTTCTCAATACTGTTGGAAAGTGTCGTGCATGCAGATGGATGGGGTGGGACTGTGCACTAAAAGGGGCTCCAACTGCAGCGTTTTGGCAGAGCTGCCTTTCTCTGCCAGTTCAAATTTCCAGTCTGTTTTCATATAGCATATATATATATAGATACTAAAAGAAAAAAAAAAAATCAGTCTGTTAAGCAGCCTTACTCTGATTCAGCCTCTTCAAATACTATTGTGCTGTGCAACAGTGGCTCTGTGTGTAACTGAGAATACACAAAAAACAAGTATGACATGTACAGGATAATGCCTCATACAAATCAGATGTCCGTTTGTTATTGTGTTTAACAACCCTTTATCTCTTAGTGTTAAAAAACTCCACTTAAAACTGATTAAAGTCTCATTCTTGTCACTGTGTGGGTGTTTTATTGCAGTGTTCCGAGCTTGGCAAAGAGCTGAAACGTTGTGCTCGTAAAGCTGTGGAATTTGGAGTGTGCTGCTTGGAGCCAAGGGTGCTCCTTGTGCACCCAGGGATTTGAAGGGAGCTGCAGCTCCAGAGCCTGCTGTGTTCCAGAGGTTTGACCAGTGCAGCAGTGGAAGTGCAGACGTGTGCAGGGATGTCAAACCCTCTCTTCGCTGTTCCTGGTGAGGGGCAGGGGCACCTCCTGGGGCGTCAAACCACACGGGCAGGTGCCAGGAAAAGGGGAGTGGCTCCCCACTGCCAGAGGGCAGGGATAGATGGCATATTGGGAAGAAATCCTTCCTTGTGAGGGGGGCAGGGATGCCCTGGCACAAGGTGCCCAGAGAAGCTGGGGCTGCCCCTGGATCCCTGGAAGTGTCCCAGGCCAGGTTCGACAGGGCTTGGAGCAGCCTGGGATAGTGGAAGGTGTCCCTGCCCATGGCAGGGGGTGGCACTGGATGGGCTTTAAGGTCCCTTCCCACCCAAACCATTCTGGGATTTTCTCTTTAATCTCCAAGAGAACTTCTGTCAAAATGCACTTTAAAAATAAGGTAAGGTTGCACCTCTGGCTTAATGAGACGTGAGTCCCACCTGAGAATTGTTTTCCTGAAGCAGCTTTATGTTGACAGTGAGATGCATTTTTCCCTACAGAATTATAGGATCATTGAGGTTGGAAAGGCCCTTTGCAATGATCAAATCTGCTCTCAGGACAGATCAAGGTGGTTTCTAGACAAAAATGCTCATTTTTTCCACTCTGTTGACCAGTGTGGTGACGGAGCTTCCCAGGGAGGTTCTGGGTGCCAGCACAGAGGACAATCCCCGTGCTGCATCCCCACACCTGTGGTTTCCATATCCTCTGAGCCCTCTCCAGCTCCAGGGCCTGGCTGAGCTTTCCCAACCGCTGGCATCAGCAGGGAGCAGCAGCTCAGTTCGTTCAGGTCCCTTTCCAGGCGGCTACGGAGGGGTGGTTAATAATTAATTGTGTCTTTTTTTAAAGCTGCGGCAGAGTTATGAATTGCAGTCTTTCAAGAAGCAAAGATGTTGGTAGGAGAATTTTAAAACTGTTTTTTTCTGCAGTTGGTTGGCTCTGAGATGAGTGATGGCACCTGCCAGTGATGATGTTTGCATTGCTCTGACCAGATTCCCTGAGGTCACCTGGGTGCACCGAAAAGAAAAAGCCCAGCAAACCATTCCTATAGGTCGAGACTTGATACAAAGGGAGGGAGGTCAAATGAGGAGTCAGCTCAGGGTCTTCTCAAAAACAACATGAATTGCTTGTTTGGCTTCTTTTCACCCTCATTCTTTGGTATCTTCTCAAACCCCATCTTTCCACATCTGTCCCTGGTAATTCTGCTCCTTTTTTTTTTTTTTTTCCATTCAATCCTGTGCTAGGCAGATGAGAAAATCCCTTTATTTTGAACCGATGGGCCCACAAAAATAAAAACCATTACTTGTTTCTTTGCCTTTTGCTCCCTGTTCTTTGAGAGATTTTTCTGGCTGGGCTTTATAAATGGCGTTTCATTGTTTGTCCGTGTGTTTCTTCTCATTTTCTACTTTTCTTCTGTGCTTGCAAACTTTTCATCCACTGCTCTGTGTTGCAACTTAGGACAGGTATTTTCTGCCTGGTTTTTTTTAGGGTTTAGTTTTCTTTTTTAGTGGGTTTCGGTTTTTTTAGTGGGATTTATTTTTACTTTTTGAGGGCTCCTGTGCTTGGTAATTTACTTTGTGTCCCATTGCTAAGCCCCAAAATAGGTGGCACTTTGCCTTCATGATTTCCTGTTCACGGAGGAGTTTTAAGCTGATAAAAGGTGATAATTCAGAGGCTGAGCTTTGTGCTTTAAATTTGTATAATTCAGGCTGCTTCAGGCCCTACTGGTGTTTTTTTTGGCCTTTGACAAAATAATTGTAGCGCCGAGGTTATGTGGGGTTTGGAAGAGGCTGGAAGCAGCTGGGAGATGCTGGACTGAGGAATTCCAGCAGCCTGGACTGAGAGATCAGAGCTGCCCCATCCTCTGGAACGTTTCTGTGGCAGGAGGAAAATGGCAGAAGAAAAGGGGAAGGATTCCGTCATGGAAATCTGCGCAGGAATGAGCCTTTTAAAAGGAAATTAATGAGTTTGGAGGAGAAGGCGGCAAAGGCTTTAATGTAAAGCAGGATTTGGTAATGGGAGAGAGAAACCTCGTGGGTGGAGGCATGGAACTTGTGAGGAAAGGGGTGATGGCACATGTTTATACAGATTTGCTGGGGTTTTGCAAGGATGGGATGAAACAGCTGATGAGAGGTGTCTGAGAGGCATCTGGAGGGCGGGAGATGCGTTTGAGAGGTTGGCTTGGGGATCCTTTGCTTTAAAAAGTGTTTGAAACTATGGAAACCGGAGGGCTGACAGCTCCAGACTGGAGTTGGGACTGCAACCAGCTTAGGAAAACGTTGGAATTTGCGTTGGAGGATGGTAAAGATCACGCAGCAGTGAGAGGAGACTGATAACATCCACTCACCAGCACAAAAAGGAGTTATTCCCTTTCCCTGAATATCAGCACTTGGGAAGGACGTGGCTTTTCCTGGAAATCGGAATCTGCAGGAAAGCAGCTCTGGTCCATGTTTTTTGAGTGTCTGAAGGTCCAGTGGTGCTCAGCCCTCACTCACAGGTGGGCACCCCTCAAACCAACCTGCAGCTGAGGCGTGTGGGGAGGGCTGGGGGCTTGGAGGCTTCCTGGAGAAGCTGCAGCCCCCCAGCAAAGGGAAAGGGCTGGAAGCATCTGGGAACCACTGAGCTGAGAAACACAGAGCAATGATAAAAAGCCAAATAGGAAGGCTGGGATTGTTTTCACCCCAGCTTGTCCATCCTCTTGGCTTTTAATTTGTCTCTCGTGTTTGTGCCTTGAAGCAGGAGAAGGGATGGCACCCGATGTGTCTGTCCTCTTCTGGGGGCGAGGGGCTGTGCTGCAGCACTCCAGGGAATGCTCTGGCTTCCCCTGAAGGTGGAAGCATAGAAGAAAGGTTCTGCAAGGAGCACACTTTGCCACCTTCATCTCTCTGCCAGCTCCCTCTGACAAACTTCATTACCCGAGAGTAAGGTCTGGAGAGTTTGTCGTAGAGGAGTATGATCAGATCTGCCAAACTCTGATGTTCACACAGGATAAAGCTCTAGCTGTCTGACAAAAAACTGAAGCTTTGGCAAAGCATCTCCTAACCAATATCTGGAAGGCAGCTGGATGCTGAAAGTGGAAGTATGAACTACCCCACGCCAGCCCGTTGTTAATGTTTCTTCCTTTGTGTCCTTGGTGAAGGTCCCAGCCTGTGATGAGGAGCTTGCTTAGGTTTGTGTGCTTTGCAGAGGTTTTCCCTCTCCATCCATCCTCATCCCTCTTCTTCCCTGTCCTCACAGCAAAAAAAAACTTGGGAGTAGGAAGCTTTGATCACTTTGGTTCAGAGCAGTGCAAGGGCAGCATTTCAGGCCCCTCTGGGGAGGTAGGGTTTGTTTTTTAGGGGTTTGACAACGTGTTCAAAACAGCAGGAGGGGGATGGGTGGACACGGTCTCAGGCAGCCCCTGAGGTGGGTCTTGGCAAGGAGGTGGGAAGATGCAGCACGAGGAGGTGGATGTGCCCTGGAGTCACTTCCACCGGCCAAAGAGGGGCTGAGTCAAACAACGTGGCTGGGAAAGGGAATCGTTTTGGGATCTGCGAAGCACAAGACAGACTCTCACACTCTGAGAGCAGCTGGGGACCCTGTGGCAGTACCTGCACCTTCATCCAGAGGCTGTGGCATGAGCTGGCCAGGAAGTGCTGCCCAAAACCCCATTAACCTGTTCCTGTCAGGGTGTTTGAGGTGTGCTTTCGACACGTCAGTGGCCGTGACCTGATGTCCTCTCCTCAATACTTGCCTTCCCTTCGAAAGGTGCGTTTTTCTGACAAAGCTCATGACCTTTTTGGGATGGAACACCGTGCCCAGTTCAAATGCAGCTGAGCTTTTCACAAAGCAGCCCACTTCCTGCAGCAGCTGCACGGGAGCTGGGTTGGTCCTGCGTGGTTTCAGCCCCAGAGCGGTGCTCGGGGGTCAGACTCTTCTGTGCTCTCGGTTTGCTGCTCTGGACCTGCAGCTCTGGGTGACTCCTCTCCACCACCCTGCCGGTGAGGTGACTCAGAAGTGGCCCTGCTGCTGCTGCTGGTGTCTCTTCCTTTAGACAAACCCCTCGGTGCTGGGCTCCTTTGCACATCTGTTTGTGGGGCTGCAGGGATTCATTCCCAACCGTGCAGAACCGTGCACGGCAGAGCCTGTGAAGTGCTGTCCAAGTCCTCTCTCGCCTCTTTCCACATGGAGCACTTTCTTAATGAAGAATTAAGAGACCTCAGGGACCAGATGCAACTCGGTGATGGAAATAGTTGCACAATAGAGCGTTTGATTAATGCCTTCTGACTTTTCCAAGAGTCGAAGTCCTCCAGACGAATCTAGCTTGGCTTAACTGCAGGGAGAAGGGAAGGCAAGAGGAGAGGTGAGAAGTCTGGGCAAGGAGGTGTGAGGGAGGTAAAAGGAGCTGAAGGTCCACATAACAATATCTGAAGGAAAACCTGACAGAGAGAAACTGAATAGCCCACTGCTGACTACTTGCCTTGGGTGGTTGGTTTTGTGGTTTTATTTAGCTCAGTGTCTTGCTGTAAAGCCTTAAAATGTAAGAGTGGCGGTTTTGAATTTACATCTGTGTAACTGCACAACCGTTTGGGCTTCTGCCTCACCGAAACGGGTGTCCTGCCCTGTGGCTGGAGGTGACTTCAGGGATGAGTAAGAACAGGGGATGCACATCTGAGACCAGCCCCTCACCAGACCCAGCCGGCGGCCAGGGACTTCCTGAACGTGGAGTGGTTTTCAGCAACTTTCAACACATTCACCTTCAAGGCACTGCTCCCATTTCCCCTCAAACCGATGCATAAACTCTCGGCACCCTCTGTATCTCTGGATGAGGGGTTTCACAGGTGCTGTGAGGGAAGTGAGGGAACATCTCCTGAGTTCAGTCGGCCGCTCCGAGTCCCTGTGCTGGAAGAGGCAGCAGAAGGCCAGTCCTTCCTCCTCCTCCTCCTCCTCGTTTGCCCTCTTGGACATCTCTGGCAAAGACAGCTGCAGGCTGAATTCTCCAAGCCTGAATGCAATATTTCCAGAGGAAAGACATCTCCAGATTCCCTGCCGCGGCAGAATCCCCCTTTTAGGAGCGAGGGTGTTTTTCCCCTGGTCCCTCCAGCTGTGGCCGCTGGACCCGTGCGTGCTTTGCATTCCCCAAGAGGTCGCTCGCTTTGGCGTCACCGTCCTTGTGACCTGAGGTTTGGTGGCGACACAGGCGAGGATGGTTCACCCAGGGGTTTCCACATGGCACAAACCCTGCGTGGGCCATGGCCGCAGGTGCCCGTGTCACCGTGTGTGCCCCGGCTGCCTGGCACTCGCTGCCGGAGCGCTTTTCCTCTCCGCCCTGCGCGTTGAATTTAAAATCACGAGATCGAAGTCAGCACTTTCTATCTCCAGCATCTCCAGCACGTGTTTCCTTTTTTTGAAGCCCATTAAGTAGTTTAATTGGGAGACGGGTGCTCTTGAATAAGCATTTTGAATTAATGAGCTGCTTCAGCCCTGCTCGTGCCTCATAATGATTTTTTACCTCACGTGACAGTCGGTCCTCACCTGTTTTCTCTCTCTTTGCTGCATTTGTGAGGCGACCCAGGCTTTCATTCCCTTTGCTTGCTCGGGGCCACCGGCTGCTGGTGCCCTGGGACCAAGGGGTGGCTGTGGCACTGTGCAGGTGGCTGGGGAAGGGTTAATCCCCCCCTGCAGGGGTGTCTTAAACAGGGCTGATGTTTGTGCTCTGCTCCCGGCTGTCAAGCACAGCCCCAGCGAGGATTTTACTCTCTGTGTCCATAGAGGTGCCCGGTGCTCTTGCAAACAGGATGTGCACAGGCTACAGTCTCTGGACACTTTCGTCTCACCACGGCTGCAATTTGTTTTTCTGTTCCAGCTGCTGCCAAAAGCTGACGTTTTATCTGATCTGTGGTCTTCCACCACGAGCTGATGTGGTCCCCGCTCTGATTTGTGCCTCGGCCCCGCCGTGCTCGGCGCAGGTCGAGCTGTGGTCTCTCAGAGCCTGCTTTCCTTTAGCCTTTGTAGCACAAATAAATAAAAAGCAGAGCCACTCGGTGCCACGTGTGCTGCTCTGGCTCTTCTTATGTCGATATTTATCCCTTTGGGGTTGTAATCAGCTGCACCCCTGTGATCTGACCTCCCTAGCCTCCCCCAGCCAGAGCTGCATCCTCAGGTTGAGCTACAGCGTCTTTTTAGAGGTTTTTTGTCTCTCTTTTGCCAAGGCAAAATATGCTGATATTGGACCATTTCAGCCTGGAGGTGGCAGAGACCTGGCTTGCATCCAAGGGCTTTCACGGCAGGAGCCAAAGCTTGAGCTTGAATCCAGTACCTGTGGACCTCAAGCCTGTGCTGATCCATAGCAAATCCTAAATCCACAGGACATGCCAACAGCCTGGCTCTCTCCTCCATGGACATGCCTGCTGAGCACAGGGTTTGTCCTTCTTGGTGTGGCAGCAGAGGCCCAAGAACGAAGCCACTTCCCACTCCTGCTGATCTCCCACCGCAGGGTGTGTGCTCCCGAGGGCTAGTGTCCTCTCTGCCTTCCCATTTTCCCCTTTGCAGTTTTTCCTGCTTTTCTGATTTAGCTGGGTTCCTGGCAGCACATAGTTATTAATAATTTAATGAGTTAGAGCCTAAATAAGTGCCCTGAGCCGAATTGTTTTTCCCTCTCCCTCCTGCCCTCCTCTCCACTGTCAGTGACCCTGCTGCTTGCACAGAAAATCCCTGTTCAAACGGATGTTTTCCCATGAGAAACTGTTGCCAAATCAGTGATCTTTTTTTTTTTTCCCCTCACCAAAAGAAAAATAAATCCTGAGCTGGAAAGATTCCTCACCTGTTCAGCTTAACAGCAGTGAGCTTCCAGGCTGTGCTGTAAAATCTGCCCTTAAGTCTATTGAATAGAACAGGAAATTTTTTTTCTCCCCCAGTAAATGGAGATATTTTCAGGAGGTATTTGGAGATATTTTCACCTCCCGAAGAGGGCTGGTGGTACAGTTTTTTTATTCCAAATTCAGCTCTGATGAGGAGGGCCCAGGGCGTGCAGGCAGGCAGGCAGAGCACCGTCTCCAGCCGAAGGGCTGGGAGCTGATGCGGCAGGAGATTATTGGGGAATTAAATCCGACAGCGTGGCCTGAGGGGACCCGATGCTGCTGGAAATCACGGGGGCTTATCCAGGCACATCTGCTTGACCCACGCCGAGGTCTCCCGTTAAGGGATGTGGTTTTCCAAGGCTGCTCCTGCCCTGGGGATGTGGCAGGGCTCGAAGGTGGCAGCTCTGCCCCACACCTGGCCTGGGTTAGGGGCTGTGCTCCTTTACCCGCCCAGCTGCCAGGGGAGGCTTTTGCTGCGTGATTTTTGTGCCACCGTGCTTGTGATGCTCTGCCCAAATCGTGCCAGAGGTTTTCCACATTCCATTCGTGGAGTCCTCAGCACAGTTCCCCAGCACCCAAGTTTGCCTGCAGGGATTTCAGTGTAGCTGAGGGTCGGTGAAATTTGGGGTTTGCCCTTCCTCTCCCTCTCAGAAAAGAGCTCAGAGGCTCCCAAAACACTGCAGGTGTCTTTGAGAACGAAGCTCCCCATCTGCCTCGATGTAACCTAAGCCTATGTTGCTAAAGAAATTCAATTAAACTGAGAGCAACTCCCAGTGAAACTCAAACTGGGTGATTTGTGGCTGACTGGAACAGAATATTTTCAGTTGGAAGGGGCCTACAATGACCAAATTGAGTAGTTTAAGCTCTCTGAAAATTTCCCTGAATGTCTCTTCTCCATTGAAGGTGGTTTCATAATTATACACAACTTTATTCACTATTATATATAGAATCACTATTATAGGTAGCTTGTATTGCATACAGTCAGGTGAAATACTGTATATGTTCTAACAGGAAATTTAAAAAGGCTATTTTTACCTTGGTAAAAATATCAGTGTTGGTGACTGTGCTTAGTGAAGGCTCGTGCTCTAAACAGCGTCAGATTTTAGTCAGGAGACATTTTCTCTTTAAAATAACAACAAAAAAAAAATTTAAAAAGCCCCTGTGGAGAGCAGCCACCCATTCTCACGGAGCACGAAGCAGAAACGGGCTCGTCACTTCTGATTTCATCCCACAGAGCGGGAGCCAGGGGGATCCCAAACACTTTCCCGCTTCTCAGGACACCGGAGCAGCTCTGGGATGTCACTGGTGTCTGTGAGACATCTCCTGACCAATGCTATTTGTCTGAATTCCCAGGAATGCTGCTGCTTGTTCTTCGGAGCGGAAAAATGTTCTATTTTTGGCCGTGACAACTTTTTTTTTTTTCCCCCTTTTTTTTTTTTTTTTTCTGGGAATACAAAGATTCAAACAAAGCATGGCAAGGGTTTGTGTAGGTCTGAGTGGTGTGGGATGGGGCTGGAGCGAGGCAGAGCTTCAGGCAGGGACAGGAGGAATCTATTAGTGCTCTCCTCGCAGTTTAAGTGGATGGTGATGGAGATCCTGGCGTGTCAGAGCGGAGGCAGACGTGGATATGTGGGAAAATGTCTCTTGGAGCAGGGGAAAAAAAAAAAAAAAGATCAAAACAAACGGGTAAATAAACACAGGAGCATATGTCTCAAGACTGGGGGGGAAAAAAATGAGACTGGATCAAAACTCAGCGTCATTCCAGAGCTCGAGGTGGCCCTGGGTGAGCAAAGGCACTGCAAGGAATTGTGGCTGCCCCTGGGTCCCTGGAAGTGCCCAAGGCCAGGCTGGACAGGGAGAACCCTGGGATAGTGGAAGGTGTCCCTGCCCATGGAATTTTGGGTCTTTAGGGTGCACTCCAACCCACGCCATCCCGGGATTCTGCTACTCTGATTGGTCCAAACCCCAAATTGCTTTGAGCTTTGCAGGTTAAACGGAGTTGGAATCCCAAGGTAACATTACCGGGAAGGACCAGGCTGGATCATCCATCAGCAGGTGGTGGCTTAGGGAAGGATTTGATCGATTTGGTGTTCTGCTGGTTTCCTCCCCTGCGATATGTGACGCCCTGTGTTAAAGTGGTTTACAGATGAAGCCGTTTTCTACCTTTTTTTTTAAACAAAACCAGCAACTGGAGAATCTCGAGTGCATTTGGAGTCGGCGGCGAACGAACCCCGAACCGCCCTCCTTCAGAAACTACCCTGCTCTGGTTTGAGAACTCTCAGAAACACTTTGAAGTAGGGCTGAAGCAGGAAGTTAATTAGAGCTGCTTTGATATCTCCCTGCGTGTTTTAACAGCTGCTGCAGAGGCAGCTCGAGCAGCAAGAGCATAGTTTAGTTCATGCTCCTGAAAAGTCCACGCTGCCCTTACCAAAACTCCTCTGTGTGTCACGGCATGGCTGCTTTTTTTTTTAATTCCTCAGAGCTCAAACTCGCTTTCACGGGGACTCGGGAGAATAAAATGGCCAAACCTTACTGACTGCGGCTTGTAAAATTCTTTTTTAAGTAGTAATAATAATAATAATACTTAAAAAAAAGTTATTTAAAAAATCCCTTGATGCTGTGGTGTTGCAGCCGCGGTCTGGAATTTCCCCGTTTCTCACTTCTGTTTTCAGTTGTCTTTCTCCCAAGTCCTCCAGCAGGCTAACATTTTCCATGGCTTGTTCACATCTAAATGACTTCCCAGGATACTTCAAAATGAAATCATTGCAGTGAAGAGGTTCAAGCTGTCTCTTCTTGGTGAGGAACCTCTCTAAAGCCCAAAAGCAGAGGCTTTGACCCCGCTGGTTCACCCTCTTGGGGGAGAACCCTCAACTGAACTCTTTTGCTGTGGTGATTAATGGTTGGTTTAGGCAATCATGGAAAGTCGTGGAAAATAAACGTCTCTTCCAAAGTTTTTCCTCACTGCAGCTGTAACCTTTATTCTCCTTTCTTGTCTTTTGGTTGGTCTTCATTCTTATGACTTGATTTTTGTTATGTTTGTTACCATTTTTTTTTTTTTTATCATAAAATCACATAATCACGGAATGGTTTGGGTTGGAAGGGACCTTAAAGCTCATCCCATTCCACCTCCTGTCATGAGCAGGGACCCTTTCCACTGCTCCAGGTCGCTTCCCTCAGTCATAGGCTGCCCACACTGCGTTTATCTTAAGCAAGGCCACTGTCTGGGCGTGGAGTTTAAAAGAAAAATGAAATTATTTTGGTGGCTGTAGAAAGCAAAACAAAGAAAGCAAAGAAAAACAAGGGGGTTTCCAGCTTCCCACCTCCTTCAGCTCAGTGCATGGTACCTAAAATTGGGGAATACACATCTGAGGGTCGCACAGTCAAAGCCATGACTTGCTCCATCATGGAAGAGCGGGAGATATCCGGGCCTTCCCATTGCCCCTTGCTTCTCCTTTTTGGGCTTTGTGGGAGCTTTTAGGAAAATGTCCGGCCCAGGCTGAGCTGTAAACACGGGGCAGGCCAGCAGAGGCTGTGGATTTTTGGGTCTCTGCTGGAGTTGGCCCAGTTACCAGTGGCAGGAGGCCCTGGGCCCGCCTCGTGCAGCCACTGCAGCAACATCTGCTCTGCCCATCAGTGCCTCTCCTCTCCTGGCCCCCAGCCCACGCCGTGGCTGCTGTGGATTAAGGACAATTTCCTTCCCCGACCTGGAAGCACGGGCTGGATGCGGCTGTGGTGGCAGAGCACGGAGCGGGTGTGTGTGTGTGTGAATGCAATCCTAGCCCTGGCAGGAGTCTGGGGAACTCTTTGCTCCCTCTGAATTTGGGATCACCATCTGAGTAAAACTTGTTTAATGCCCCTGCGCCTCTGACCCCCCAAACCCAGTTCTCTCCGTGCTTTCTTCCCATTTTGCTCCAGCAGCCGCAGCACCTGAAGTCGCTTAGCAGTGGCTTAACTTCCCTGGAGCCACTTCAGTGACGCACAAATCCCCCCTGGAAGAGCCAGGATCCCCCCGTCTGGCTGCTGGATGCAGAGCCCAGCTATTCCTGGAGCCATAAATCCCCACACCTCGTTCATTGCGGGACTGGTGTTAATTACGTTGGGGAAATGAAGTGGTCCTGAGCCACCTCTTGGGCTGAGAGAACCAAAGGCATGATCAGGCCAAGGGTTTGGGGAGGAGCGTGGTGTCTTTCTGTGCTGCCTGGTAAAGGGTTACTCTTGGAACAGATGCTGCTTTTGGGGGTGAAAATCGATGCTGCTCTTCCAAGTGTCCCTGGAACCTGCTATGGATGGCTCTGGATGGGCTCCAGCCAAGGCACTGCAGGGTGTGGGGGGGAGAAAAGGCAGGAAGACGAAACCCCTTGGAGCTGATCCCCTCGTAGGAGTCACCACTGGTGCTTCTGCAGTCTTCCAACCTGCTCTTTATTACCATTAATTATGAACTCTCTTTGTTGTGCTGTTTGTATTTTGCAGGAATCTTCGCTGGTTTGTCCTGCCATGGAAAAGCAGTGTCCGTCAGAGTTTGTGGAACACTTGTCTTCCTGGAAAGAGAATGAGGTTGTTAAAGTCTAACTGCAGTTGGTTTTTTTACATAAACAATCTCTTGCAGCTTCAAAAATATTTTTCTTCACCCAGTGCCACAGATCTGTGGGCCTTTAAATCTCTAGAAAACCAGTTGTGTTCAGATGGTTTTTAAATTATCGAGGAGTTTTGGCACATCCCCCGTGAGGGGAGAGAACAAGAAGGAGTAACCTGGTGAAGTGTCCAGTGCAGGAGAGAGGATGGGGCTTAGGATCAGAGAATAATTCAGGTCAGAAGAGCCTGCTGGGGGTCTCTAGCCCAACTTTACCCAGTGCCACGCCAGCTGCGAAGGTATTTGGTGCCAAGGCTGCAAGCCTGTGCTTTCCAGTGGCATTACTGGGATCAGGTGGGATGGCTTTCCTGGGATGTCCGACTGCCGAGTTCAAAGCCCTGCCTTAGAAAGGCACTTGGCCTCCAGGATCCTGCCTCTTGCAGTCACCAAACCACTGAAAATGTGGAGAGGGAAGGGAGAAAACCCCCTCTAATGCCTGCAGGTCAACGTCCTTCCAGGAAAATAAAAAAAAAGGGAATAATGGAGTTTGGCTCACGCTCGAGAACAAACACGAAACCTCCCCGACTGCCTAAATTGCCATCTGCGGGAGAGGGAAAGGGGAGAGCGTGTTTACCATGGCAGGCTCCAGGGTGATGCAGGCTGTCAGAATTATAAAATATTCTTGGAATTGCTAAATGTTACAGACAGTAATTCCACCTCGGAAAGTCTCCCGGTGCAAATGAAATCCATTAAACGAGGGCTCGGCACCAAACGAATCTGGGCATCGCTGCAGGAATTAGCTGCTCTCTGGTCCCAGTTCGTGGGGAATTGCTCAAGGATGTTTCAGTGGATGGTCCAAGGCCTGGCCAGGAAGGCCGTGCTGGCAGAAAAAGCTGGGTTGGTGTAGAGGGGAAGACACGAAGGTTTGACTTCCCTTCAAAGTGGGAACCACGGCAAGCCTTGAAACAGCCTGCAGGAGATGGAAATAGAACCAGGGAGCACTGGATGTCGGTGGGGCTGGACCTTAGGAGAGACACTGAACTGGGATGTTGGGAAGAAATCCTTCCCTGGGAGGGTGGGGAGGCCCTGGCACAGGGTGCCCAGAGAAGCTGTGGCTGCCCCTGGATCCCTGGAAGCGTCCAAGGCCAGGCTGGACAGGGCTTGGAGCAGCCTGGGATAGTGGAAGGTGTCCCTGCCCATGGCAGAGGTGGCACTGGATGGGCTTTAAGGTCCCTTCCAACCCAGGCCATTCTGTGGGATAAATTAACCAGGAAGGTGTTGGAGGTTCTTGAAGTGAGAAAAATCTCCTTTGGGACCCTGTGGGGGAGAGGCCTGGTGGGCAAACACGGAAACGCCCTCCCGTGCCACTACTTGAATGGAAAACAGCCAAAATAACACCTTTGGCTTGTGGATAAGGAGCTCCTGGCAGCTTTGAAGAAGGCTGAGGAGCTTTTAGAGAACCTTTTTAGAGCTTTCAGAGAGGGATGGGGGCAGCTCCCGGAGAGGCTGCAGGAAGACAGCTCAAGATGCAGGTTGAGGTAAGACCTGGCAGCAAGGAGAGGGGATGTTAATCCCACACAGTGGGAAATCCCAGGAAAACACCTGGTTCAGCCCTTTCTGCTCAGGACTGGCAGGTTTTAAACACTGAATCTCGTGTGGATGAGATGCTTGGCACCTCTCAAGGTCTTTTTTCTGTCCTTCAAGACAGACTGAACGTGAGACATCGAAATGTGTGCGAGGCACACTTTAACAGGCTGGAAACTGGCTGCTGGGTCTGGCCATCCCTGGAATCAAAAAATAGTCCCAGGGTGTGATTCCCACAGCCAGGGTGTGCTCTGGGTTGTCTTGGCCGCGTGGTCTTTTTTATTAAAAAACAAACAAAAAAAGTATTAAAAATTTTGGTGGTATCTGCGTGACACTTTTGTGCTGCTCTGGGCGGGGGAAAAGCCTTGCCAGCGTGGTTGTGATGTTTTCATGGACTTTCTTTGTGCTGCTGAGCTTTTCCCAGCGCTGGTCCCAGTCCCGTGGCAGAAGTGCTGTTTGGTCACAGTGCTGGTGGTTGTTGTTGCTTTTGTTTTACCTCACTTTGGCAAGAATTCCTCTGGAAATCAAGAAAAAAACCAAAAGCAAAACAAAACAAAACAAAACAAACAAAAAAAAAAAAGCCTGGTGGAAGCAGTCATATAAATAAGAGGTTGCCCGTGAATAAAATTAAGATTTAAGTGCTCGGAAAAGGTGAATAACTCGGAATTTGGGTAGATGCTGCTGAAGCCGCCTGGTTTGTCAGCTGCCACACTGCTGCGGAGCTGAATAACAGCCCTGGGAGCAAGCCAACCAGATGCTAGTCCTAAAATAAAAGAGAAAAAAAAAAAATTTAGAAAAAAATGAAGAAAAGGAAAACGAGGCACGCCAGGATCCAACATCTGCCGATGGCTGCACCAGGGTGGGGCGGAAGGCAGAGGCTGCAGCTTCTGCAGCCACGGGCCCCTGGAAATCCCCTGGGGAAACCTCTCATGTGGCAAACCTCGGTGTGCATCCACCTCCTGCCACCTCCTGCCCGGCTCGGTGCCCCTGGGGGTGAGAATCAGCTCTGGGCAGGGAAAAGGGAAAAGGGAAAAGGGAAAAAAAGGGAAAAAAAGGTGGGATGGGTGCCCTCAGCTGAACTTCCACGTGGGGGTTGTTTAGGCCACATGCCACCCTCACATCAGCTTTAAATGGACACTGAGCAGGCATTTTTGGGTAGGCCGAGACCTTGTTGAGCCTTCTGAGGGAAAAAAAGCAGGATCTGCCACGACATCAGCCTGGGCAAAGCTTGATGATGGGAAGGCTTGGGTAGGGAGGCCCTCTTGGAGGTCCCTAGGGCTGACCTTGCATCTCCAGCAGGTTGCTGGGGGCCACATCCAGGTGAGTCCTGGCATCCCTGAGGCTGGCGATCCCCCTCTCCTTGGAAACCCACCCGAGGGATGCCCGCTCACACAGGGGAAATCCCTCTTTTCCAGTCAGTCCTTGATGCTCCCAGGTAACAACAAATCAAGAAGAACCGCTGTCAGCACTTCGATTTGTGGTTTATATTCCACAAAGGGCTGAAAAGCCCTGCTTAAATCTGTTCTCCCTTTGAGACACCAAACCCTGCTCGTGGAGCAACAGAGCATGACCTTGTTGAACTGTGACTACCCATGAGCAACCAAACCACTAATGATGGACGTGTGGTTATTTTTGGATGGGGAGTTCCTGTTACTCGGTTTGTTGTCGCTTCTTCTTGAGCAGATTTGACCATGGAGATCTGTGAGGGGTTGTTTTTTTTTACCGAATTTGATAACAGGGACCAAATCGAGGCACTCAAAGATTAGGTGTGGTTTGATACTTGAACCAACACGCTGAAATGTTTTCTCTCAGAGGGAATTTGGGGCAAAGTAAGGGTTTGCCTTTCAAACATAGCAGTGATAGGGAATGAAAAGTCATGAAGAGCTACAGGCACAGAGAAAAATTCCAAAATATTCAGGAAATTTGGAGTAAATCATGGGCTGGCTGCAGAATTATTTTCCTCCTTGCTGAAATCTAAAGGGACTCATCCCTCTGGTTTGGTTTTGGCACTGAGGGTGCAGATGGGACTTGCTGGCAGGTCTAAATTCCACTGAGATGCTCCCAAAAAGAGTTTGTCTTTAGAGGGAAAGCTGATGCCATTTGTCACAGACAGGCTGTGGTGATGCAGACCCAGGGGAAAGGTGGCAAACATGGAATAAGCTCACATGACAAACCTCGGGCACGGGATCCACACGGGAAGCACTGAAAGGAAAAAAAGGGATGGGGAGGTGGCAGAGGGAGGGAGGGGGTCTGGGGCCCCAGGGGGTGGAGAAGGCAGAACCACAGAGCCACGGAATCACAGACTGGTTTTGGTGGGAAAGGACCTTAAAGATCATTTCATTCCATCTCCCTAGCGTGGGCAGGGATGCCAACTCCTAGATCAGGCTGCTCAAATAATTCTCTCTGCTCATCACTGGGGATCCACGTCTGGATACTGGGAACAGTTTAGTGCCCCCAGTACCAGAGAGGCACCTGCAAACTGGGGACAGTCCAGTGTAGGGCCCCGTGGAGAATGGGGAGGAGGGAGAGCAGCCCAGGGTTTTCTTTCGAGGGAAGAGTAAATGTTTTGGGGGTTTAAATTTGCAGGTAACAGGCACGGTGTTTTGAAAGGGACATAAGGAAATCCTCCCTGCAACACCCATTTCTCCTCCACAAAATCCAAGGAACCTGTACATGCCTTTTTTTTTCCCCCTTTGCCATGTCTTCCAGAGGTGCTTGCAAGCATTTGTGCACAGCTGTGGTGTGGAGATGCCTCGTGGGCTGACTGTGAGCACGGAGCTTTGAATGACTGATTTTATTTAGAAAGTTTCAAATCCACTTACTTTCCAACTGCACTGGTGGTGCTCACTTATTAACTTCCTTCTCCACCTCATTTACTGCCTGTCAGATGTTCACACCCAGGAAATGTATGCTTGCATAACTGAAACTCTTGCAACTTCAGTGTTCAGTGGTAGCTTAGGCTTCTAGTTATAATTTTGTTTTAAAAAGGTGGGTTTTGCAGCCTCAGCCCTGTGTGCAAACCTGTAGTAACAACGTGCTGTTAATTCCTAGGCTGAGTAAACCAGACCCACTCTCTTCCTCCAACAGGCTCTGAAAAACAGCTCTGTGTGGCACAGGAATTGTCTGGTGGTTTGGGGTTTTTTTTGGGGGGGGGGGGGGGGGGGGCAAGGAAAAGCCTTTTGAGCAAAAACGTGAAGCAATGACAGGGTTTGTTTCTGATGCAGGTTTGTTTCTTGAACTCACTTGTTTCGTTTGTCTAAACACCACGGGGAAGTACCTGTGGTAGGCAAGTGCTCCTTTCAAGATCACTTACTGAGGAGAAAAAAAAAAAAAAATCATTAGCTCAATGTTTTTAATAATTCCCAGGGAATAATCTTGCCCATCATTCCAGCACGAGGGTTTGGAGGGTGCAAGTAAAGGCTGTGCTTGGCATCCTGTGAAAGAAACCCCTCAGCTTTGCCTGTGCAGACTTCAGGATGTGGGGAGTCTCGTGTGAGCATGCTGAGACAAACCTTCCTAACTGGGAAGACCCTAATTTCAAGGTATTTTTTTAATGTGAGTCCCACAGGGTCAGGGGGCTCTTCTTCCACCTCTTGGAAGCTCCAAGAGGAGCTCCAAGGCTGACAGTGTGGTCAGCCTGAATCCTCCCCAGTCCAGGGAGCAGAGCAGATGCTCCACTGTGGACCTAACCCGTTTTTGGGACAGTTACAATTCTTGGACACTGTAAGAGCAAAATGAGTTCCAGATTAAACACACGTTAGTTAGAGCACGCAGTTCTTTGCTTTTTGCTCGACTGCAATCTCAAAAGAATAGATGGCCACAAAGATACAGGTTAAGATTGTGATCTAGTGGGGTGCTGAAGTGTGTGCACTGATGAGAGAGTTACATGGACTCCACTGCCTTCTGTGTTTAATAGTTCTACTAAATTTGCAGTAATTTATCACAGATGTGGAGGGTGGGGAGGCCCTGGCACAGGGTGCCCAGAGAAGCTGGGGCTGCCCCTGGATCCCTGGAAGTGTCCCAGGCCAGGCTGGACGGGGCTTGGAGCACTCTGGGATAGTGGAAGGTGCCCCTGCCCATGGCAGGGGGTGGCACTGGATGAGTTTAAGTTCCCTCCCAACCCAAACCATCCTGGGATTTCCATGGTTCAGCATCAGTACCTTGCTTGCAGAGCAGTGTGGTTGCTGCCTGCTCACGTCACATGCTGGAGACCTAATCTGAAACCACAAACCAGAATTTGTGCCCTGGCCAAAAAACGTGGAAATAAGAGCCCGTCGAACGTCTGCTTAGATGTTCAGGGTGCAGCGCTGCTGCGTTTGACGCACGATGGGCAAACGCCGCAACGAGAAAAACCACAAAGGTTCAGGGCTGAGATCAGAAACACAATTTATAGCCTGGGCTGGGTGAAACTGAATTAGGTGGTCAGGGAAAAGTGCGCTCCAAGCCACCCAGGTGACCAGTGACAACAACAACTCAGTGTGAGTGGTTTCCCAAGGAGAAGGTTCAGAGCCTGGTGGGATTGACGGCGCTTTGCGGATGATAGCGGAGCCTAAGGGATTGTGAAGTGGGGCCACAAGCTCGGGAGTGAAACTGGAAGTAGGATCACCAGCCAAAAGGTTTTGGGAACTTTCCCTGTGGTGATCAGAGGCCTCGCAATGTGAAAATCCTGCAAAGGGAAAAGTCTCTACCACTGCGTCATTTTACCTTGCCAAGCTCAACAATTTAAATGTAACCACAGGCCTCAAGAAGGGGGATCTCAGTCTGGGGAGAAGAGAAGAGATCCCAGAGAGAAGATATCCCAGATCGAGTACTAAACTGAAGGTGGAAAATCCGGGTTCAGATCCAGGGGCTGAATAATAGGGGGAATTGGAGTGTCATCCCAGGAGGCTTCTAAGCATCAGGCTGCTGCTTGTTCCTACAGGCTTCTGGGAAAAGCTTCAGTTTTAATAAATATAAATTTAAACTTTTCCAGGAACAACATTTTGTTGTGAAAAAATCCTCAAAAATATCTGAAACCATAAACTTGTTAAGGAAAAGCATGGATGATTTCCAGCAGGGTGGGACTTCTTGCTAGAATTCAGTGGGTTGTTTCAGTGTGAGAGTTTGTTAGCCTGGGGCCATTCTCGATCCTTGCAGGCCTCCTGGGCACTTGTTTTGCAGATGGGCTGGTCTGCTGCCTTCTCTGGAGATTTAGGAACTGCTCCTATCCTCCTCATCAGGAATGTTTAATAAATAACCCTTGTGTTCCCCCAGTTCTTGTCTTTCTACCTCTTTTTCTTTTCTTTTTTTTTCTTTCCTTTTTTTTTTTTTT
>VZTF01009060.1:188651-234695 GCA_013397755.1 Cnemophilus loriae | reverse complement strand
GAAAGAGAAAATGGCTGCTCCCTCCACAGAAATCCCAACTCTGGCTGATGTTACCTCACATTTCCCCATTGTTGTAGTTTCTGAGGCTCCTTCTGTGGTCCTGAGCAAGCGTCTGTCAGGGTATCTGGGTTTTGGAACAGCACAGACATCCCCTGCTCCTGAGTGGAGCTACCATGGAACCCCCAGGATGGTTTGGGTTGGAAGGGACCTCAAAGCCCATCCAGTGCCACCCCCTGCCACGGGCAGGGACACCTTCCACTATCCCAGGCTGCTCCAAGCCCCGTCCAGCCTGGCCTTGGGCACTGCCAGGGATCCAGGGGCAGCCCCAGCTTCTCTGGGCACCCTGTGCCAGGGCCTCCCCACCCTCCCAGGGAACAATTCCTTCCCAATATCCCATCCATCCCTGCCCTCTGGCACTGGGAAGCCATTCCCCCTTGGCCTGGCACTCCATCCCTTGTGAGGAGTCTCTCTCCATCTTTCTTGTCGGCTCCTTCAGGCACTGGAAGGCCACAGTGAGGTCACCCCGCAGCTTCTCCTCTCCAGGCTGAACAATCCAAACTCTCCCAGCCTTTCCTCGAAAAATGCAAGTGAAGAAAATGACACGAAAGCTCGAGATTCCCCCGTGTCCTGAGGGAAAATCTTAGGAAATTCTACAGGTTTTTGCAGCCCTGCATTTCCCAGGGTCTAAAATTCCCATCTTCCTGGAGTGGCTTGGATCTAACCTGGACATCAGCGCCCGCTTTGGCACGCCAGGCTCTCGAGATGGTGTTGCAATGTCCTTTGGGCTGTGGGAGCGGAGAGCTCTGGAAATCTGCATGTTTGAGCAAGTTCAATGCAGCTGCCTCTGCCGGAGCCTGACTTCCTTCCTTGGACAAAGCCCGAGGTTTGTGGGCTCCAATAACGTGGCAAGTCACCAACTTGGCTTCTACAGGAACGAGGAGGGCGTTGCCCCGCTCCCATTGCACAAAAAATGTCAGAGCCCGAGGAGAGGAGGCGAAGGTGGAAGCAAGACCTGGTTTCTTTTCTTTCCTCCCAAAGCCTATTGTGTTTCTGGTTGCTGAGAATGATTCAGTAAGTGCTGGCACACGGGGAAAATTTCGGGGTTCTGGTAAAGGGTTGAGGTCTGAACCTGTGGCATTCGGGGCGGGGAATTCCTCTGGTGACAAAACTTCTTGACATTTTAACGCCGGGAGCAGAGGCAACAGAGTTTGGTTGTGGTGACTGGTGTTGATTTCACGGGTGAAGGAGGTGTCTGTCCCTGGGCAGAGGCTGTGGTCACCTCTGCTCGTGAGGTCATGGGGCCACAGAGATGGTGTGAGATGGGTCTTCATCCCTGCCAGCCACGGGGTGACCCGGCTGGTCACCACGGTGATCTCCAAGAACAAAACTAGTCCAGCATGGGCTGTCCTTTGTTTTCCAGCTTTTTGGCACGCTCAGAGCCGTGTTTTTGAGCCATCCCCTGTGGCCACGTGGACGTTTCCTTCTGACAGCAAGAACGGAGACTGGTGCAACTTGTGGTTTCCAGGAGCTTTAAAACAAATCGTCAGAAGTCACAGAACTTGTTGTAAAATGGAGGCCTCATGTTTTACGCGTTACCGCGGCTCCAAACGTCGAAGCAGAGAGGCCTTCCAACAGCACATTGCCACAGAGCTCTTCCCTGGGAGGAGAAAATGCCGTGGGTCTGCTGGGAGTGACAAACAATGCTGGCACAGGGAGAGGCAACAGGGCTGAAATCAAAATGCTTGTGTTTGTAATTGCTTTTACCATGGTCCCTGGAAGGCTCCCGTGGCAGACGCAGGGTCCTGCAGGGTGAGGGGCTGTGCAGGAATAGAACAGGGCGTAATCCCAGTCCCCAAAGGCTTTGAGGGATGTCAGACTCCTCCACCAGCCAGACTGACACCACCACGCTTGGAGACCGTGTCACAGACACACTGATTTTAATTGGGAAAACAAAAAAAAACCAACAAAAAAAAGAAATTTATAGACTTCTTTTCCAGCTGCAAATTAAATTTCTTCTGTCTTGTCAACGGCTTTTGGATGGCCACTGCGGAAGGATCCCTTTTGGTGAGACAAAAAGGCTGCAGAAATAATAGAAATGAACGTCTGCAGCTGAAGAGCTTGACTGAGACTTGAAAAGTTTGCTTTGGGTGGGAGCCAGGTCCTGCTGAGGTCTGCAGGAGTTTTGCTCTTGGCCTCGGTGGGGCCAAGCTTTCACCCTTGGAGATCATGTCCTGAGGAAGAATTTAGACTAAAATAATCCTCAAAACTTGTATTGTTTGACTCCCGTCCAGGGCTTTTTTTGGAGGCTGAGTGGCTTTGTGTTTCTGACTGACTCGGATTGCTCCCCTTGGCATCTTCCAAGGATGAGCTCTCAACGGAGGGCCGGGAGGCACCAGGAAGGCTCAGATGGGAACAGGCCTCCATCCGGGTTCCTAAACCAACAGATTCTTTAATTTTGGGAGTGTAGGACTTGTTGGGTGTGTGCTGAAGCCGCACGTTTTTGGAGGGAGCCGTAGCACGTGAGAGAGCCGCACCGTGGTCACAGCCAGGACCTGGTGCCATCATCCTGATTTCCCATCAAGCAGCTTTTTGAAAGAGAAAAGAGGGAAAGGGTAAAAAAGCAGTTGGATTCCTACTGCACGTCCTTGCTGTTCTTGATGATTTTCCCCTCCTTTTCTCAGGACATGGTGGCAGGAAATGCAACTTGTTCCATTCACAGCCCTGAAGCTCCCGGAGATGCAAGGCTGGGTTTTCCCCTAGCTGCTGTAGTATCACACTCAGACAGCACACAATTATCAAGATTGAAGGTTTGCCTCCTGAACTCGATTGGTTCCACAGCAGACCCCGAGAAATTAATTTCTTCCTTTTTTAGTGAAAGAGGGTGTGAAAGCATTTTAACAGGTTCCTTTAGTAAAACCTTGAAAATTGTCTAATAAATAGATCTATAGTGTAAAGGCTCTCTTTCGTTGCACTTGAAGTTGTCCAGCATGGAGTGCATGACTTAGGCTCAAAAAATAAATTAATCTGTGAATCAGTGACTGCAAAGCAGGGACTATCAACCACCAAGAGGCTCCTTTAAATCTCTGCTGAGCTGGGCTCTCTGAAAACCGTGGCCTTGTGTGGGGAAGAATAACAAGAACAAAAGGAAATCTGAGAATTGTTTTTCTTGTAATTATTTTTAGAAAAAATAATTTCTTTTTGCTGGGAGAACTTCCATTTTCCCTGCTCTCAAATAAAGCAGTGATATGGTCCTGCTGTGCCTCAGGCTGTCCGCTTAAAATAAAGGAAGGGCTGAAAAGATGGACCATCTGGAAGCCTGTGCAGAAGGAGCGTGCCAGAGCAGGCTGACGTGCAAGAGCATCCTTTGGATGTATTTTTGAACACTGGTCAATCCACCGAGGGCTTTTTTTATCGTTATTTTTTTGTGATGAGTTGATGGCAACTTCTCAGAGGCTTCTGCTGCGTGTTGCAGTGCTGGTGGTTATTCCATTGCAGGCTGAAAGGGAATTCTGGGACACGCTATTTCTCCCTGGAAGCAGCCTTTGACTGGCAACAAAACCTTCCCTCAGCTTTGCAGGCGTGCTGAGGGGCTCTGCTTTGCTGTGGCAGCCGATTTTCCTGACCTTTTTGGGCTGAAACTCCAGCTGGGGGTGGCGATTCCTCTGGGTCAGTGGTCTCCAAACTTTTTTTCGTTGCGCTCCCCTCTCTGCAAAAAACATTTTCAAGCATGCACCTCAGCTGTGTGTGTATTTATAAATTATATACACGTGCTACTGCCATCCTAGTATTTCCTCCTGCTGCACTTTGGACCATCTCATGCATCCCACTTTGGAATCACTGCTGCAAGGGCTGAAAGCACAAGGAGAGCCAAGGGGGTGATGGCTTCACAACCTTCACCCCTTCTTTACCAAGATCTTCCTCCTCTTCCCATTTTTTTTTTTGCCTTGAGAGGCCTGGTTCCCGTGACTCTAAAGCACAGAGTGGTAAGTTTTCCCTTCTGCTGGACTTTGCAGGACTGATGCATTAACCAGCAGGCTTTGCTTCAGTGCTGCTTCCGAGATGGGCAGAAATTCGCCCACATTCCTGGGAAAAGGGGTGAATCTCCAGCACAGGCAGCATTCCCTCTTCTTAGATTGTGTCCTCAGGTGTTCAAGTCCCAGCCCTGGACTTGACAAATCCCTAGGGAAACAAGGTAGAATTTTCATTTTTTTTTAAGGAAATGTTGGGAAAATCTGGTTTTTTTATAATGCTGGGGTTTCTGGGGTGATGGTGGTTGGCCTGGATAATCTTAAAGCTCTTCTCCAACCTTAATGATTCTATAATTTTCGATGGAAATTTTCATGCCACGAAGCCCGACCGACTCCACCTCCTCAAAGGCTCTCAGCGTTCCGAGCAACCTCCACGAGGAGATGATTCCTGGTCTTTTGGAGGGTGGTGGAGAGGGACGTTTGAAGGCTGGTAATTTCTTTTAAAAGGACAAGTGATGGCACTTTTCCTCCTCTCATCGTGGCCCGTGTAGAAAGTGCTGAAAGACTAAAGGGCATCGCAGTGTGGGGGCATTTGAGCTGTTTGTTTCTCCAGCCATATGTACAGCTCGGTCCTTTTTATAGTGCTGCATATGGCACGACCGTAATTGAATTTTTCATCGTAATTGATCTGACCCGTATCATTCTGTTGGCTTTAGCAACAGACTGAGATTATTGCTGAAAATATGCTCCAGCCAGCAGAGGAGCCATGAAGACTTCCCAGCGATGAGGAGGAGGCACGACCTGCTTTGCCCAGTTTGTGCTATTTTATACGTAGCACGTGGTGGAGGCTGGCACGGGTTTGGTTTGCAGTTGTCTTCCACGGGGTGGGATGCAGGGGAAGCAGGTGGCTGCCTCTGCCCACATCAGCCAGGCCAGCAGGTCTGGAATGCTGTGCCTGGGGGGCTCTGGCTGTGTTTTATGGAAAACAGGCAGGTGAGGGATCAGAGCTGCAGCATCCCACCCCTGGGCAGTGGGATGCTGAAGTCATTTCGGAGCTTCATACAGCAAACTGGGGCAACAGCAACGACAAAAACACTGCAACTGGTGAGCTAAGCCCGCCCTTGTGTTTAGAGGGGGAAAAAATACTCCTTTGGTGGCTTTTAAATCTCCCCTTGCTGCAGCCAGAGCTTCTCTCTTCAGCTTGGACTGTCAAAGGAAGAAACAGCACTGATGGGCTGCTGACAATTTGAGAAGATTAGAAACTGTCCTACAAGATTAGGAAGCTGCAAAAATGGGCTGTAGCTACTTTCTTTCCCAGTGCTCTCAGCTGCAGCTGAGAATCTAGACCAGACTTTATTTTTGGCAAGAGGGAAAAAATAAATCTCCTTTGATACTGTGCAAAAAAAAGGAAAAAAAAAAAAGGCAAGTAAATGTTAAGCCTTGTGCCTTGAGCAAGGATCTCTTCTGCTGTACAGCAGCAGCATTTTAGAGCTGAAATCCACTCGCTTTGATCGCTGATGGGGGGAAAAAAGAAAAGGAGACATAAAAGGGATTTATTGTGAAATAATGGATTTGATCCCTGGTAATCCTTTCTTTGGGATTAGACTTGGAATATTATTTTTGTGATCTCTGGAATTAGACTATGCTGGCGTAACAAACCAGAGCATGTGAGTTGCTCTGCAGGATGAGGGTGAGCTGTGAATAGAGAATTACTTGCACAGAACAAAGCAGATGATGAATTTTCAGTTCTATTTTTGATTACGCAAGGTCTACAGGCAAATCTAAAAACCCAGCACAAAACCAACCCCAACCCAAGGCAGAAAAGACCCCAGACCTTCTCCTCTTTGTGGCTGAGCTGTTGAGATCTCCGAGGACTGTTGGTTAGACCTCCTTTTTTTTTTTGAGGATTTTCCCATTCATGGGAATTTAGGAGCTTGTACCCTTGCTCCTGTTGGTGTTGCTGTGGACATGAGATGTAAAATGTCACTGGGAACCTCCTCAGTGCAGGTTCTTGTGTATGGCCACAGGGCTTTCCAGGGAAATTCGGCAAACCTGGCTGGGTGAGAAACACCCACAAACCTCAGGTCTCCCAGCACTGATAACGTGCTGAGAAATCTTCCTGGGCAGGTCGTTCACGGGCCTCTTAAAACAAAATAGGTTCAAAATGCGCTGTGAAACCTCGATGTGGAACTTTGAAGTCCCAAATCTTTCACAGGAAGATGCTCCAAGGAACTTCTCTCAATTTCCCTGACAAATTTCAGCTTTCTGCACTCAGGGGTGGCTTTTAAACCGGGGGGAAATTCTTCAGGGTCGGGCTTTGAAACAGCTGATATTTAAAAAACCCCGAAACACCAATAAAAGCTGTGGGCAGACAGCAAGCTACGGAAAGGGAGAAACATTCACTGCCTGCCCCATTCCTGGGTTTGCTGGTGGAATTGCAACCTCCCCTTCTGTTTGCAAAGGTCATTTTGCCATTGAACTTTGACCAGTCTCCCAACCTCACCCTCACCTTGGGACCTGTGATCCCGGAGTGGCACAAAGGCGTGGGTGAAGAAGGAGCAAGGAGATGAGCCCCGGAGATCCCCTTGGGAGCTGGGGCTGCTGCTGCGGTGCCCTGTGCCAGCTGCTTCTCCGGGGCCTTGGCGGTGAGCAGCCCCTCTTTTGAGAGCTGTGGAGAGCCTAAGACAAGCTACCAGCTTCTTTCCTGACAAAGTGTGACCTCCTGAAAGTGCTGGGGGTAGGGTTGCTGTGCTGGCTCGCTGCGTTTGGGAAATTATTCATGGAGGGCTTGGGTGGGGATCCCTACCAAAAACCACTCGCACGGACTTCTTGGCTGGGCATGCCCTGTAATCCCCTGGGAAGCAGTCAGTGGCTACAACCCATTTTCCAGAGGTAAAACAGTCTCCTGTTCCCTCCAGGGGACGAAAAACGTGCTACTCCTTCCAGTTTTTGGCTCGGGGAGGGCGAGCAAGGAAAAAAAAAAAAGGCAAGTCGTCCAAGGGTCACGGGCGGCGCGTGAGGAGCTTGGAATCCATCCTGCTCGGCTGATGCTCAGGAGCTTTCCTGGAGCACTCCGTGTCTGGACGTGGTGCTGCCAGCCCTGTGCACAGCCTGCAGCCGGCACCACCCCCCTGGATCCGGCTGTGCCACCTGGACTCCGGAGATCCAAGTGTCAACCCTTGGAAGCCTCGGGAAGCCGCGGGAAGGACGATTCAGGGCGTGGAGGGAGTGTGGTGGTGCCTGTCTCGCCCGCTGGCACAGAGCTGGGAGCTTTGCTGGGGGTGCTGCTGCTGATGGGGGGTGCCCAGCAGGACCCCCACCCTCATTACAAACCTCGGTGCTGCTCCAGGCCTGCCTGCGCGCCCCTTCGTGCCTCACGCTGCTTCCTTCCCTTGCGTGGAAAACTGCAATTATGGTGCTATCAGCTCTGATCCAGTGAAGGATCTGAGCCCCAAACTCAATTTACTCTCTAGGTTTGGACTCTTTGATCCCAAATTCCCTAGCAGCAGAGTGGTGATGCTCGGGAATTTCCTTGGAGCTGATGGAAGGGTAGCCTGCCTGCACCGGGGGTTTGTGCCAATCCAAGTTACACCTGAAGGATCAGCAGCTCATGGTTTGGGGTGTCTGGAGTAGAGACCACACAACAGGAGAGAGACTATTTACAAGAATGTGTAGTAACAGGACAAGGGGGAGCAGCTTCATACTGACAGAGAGGAGGTTTAGAGCTGAAATTAGGAAAAAATCCTTCCCTGTGAGGGTGCTGAGGCCCTGGCACAGGGTGCCCAGAGAAGCTGTGGCTGCCCCTGGATCCCTGGCGGTGCCCAAGGCCAGGTTGGACAGTTTATTGGAAGGGGTTCCTGTTGACAGCAGAGGTTTAGAACGAGATGATCTTTTACTGATCTCCTTTACTTTCAGGGAGGTGTGTGTTTGGGCTATTTGTGGACACAGCCTTGCTGAAACCAACCTGCCTCTTGTGCTTTTAGCTCTGGCAAATCTTTGAGAGCTGAAATCCAGAGAGATTTCTTTGGTTTCCAAAGAAACCTTCACCTCTGGATCTTTTATTTCTACCTTCACTTGTTTGGTTTTCGGAGCTCCTCCCAACAGTGGCTTGAACCAAAACCACACTCCTGCTTGCTGAAAAGAGGAGGAGGAACAGAAAAATCCCAGTGTTGCTCAAGGAGAAATAACACTTCAGCATCACTATTAGACCTCTATTGTCTTCAGTCTCAAAGTTCTCTTTCCCTTTCACTAGATCCAGGAGAAATAAAACACTATGGGCAGTCGCTTTGCATTCTTTCCATTCCTTTTTTTCCCCTCCCTCCCTTCACTGTGAGTCAGAGTGCTGAGGTTCTTGGAGAGCCTGAGAGGAGGAGAGTGCCTAATTTCCCTGGGCACACGGAGTGCCAGCATCTGCTCACAGCTACAACGAGCAAAAATTACACGTGGTGTTTATGGCTAGGAAGAATCTCCTTTTCTTGACCGTCTGAGGCATTCACAGATCCTGTCAGAGAGAAAAAAGGTTCAATTTTTTTTTTATTAAAAGTGATTGTTTGATAGGAGAATAAACCCAGACCAACCGCTGGGGAAGGACACTTTTGTTTTCTGAAATAAGACCCAGTTCCACCTAGGGAGATGGAGATTTATGGCACAAGCTAAGGTTGTCTTGATCCTGTGATCTGAGGGTTGCCAACCTTCGCCAGCTCTCAAAATATCCATTAGTTTATTTTTTTGTTTTCACGCTGCTCACCTGGGTTGGTGAATTGTTGAGAATTATCCTGTAATCAGTCAAGGTAGGTCTGGGATCCCTGGCGGAAACACCTAAAATGAATTGGTTTTAATTAAAAATGACCTGCTGGAGAATGAGTGTGGACACTGTCCTGATCCTCTGAATGTCTCAAAGCACAGATACCACATCTAAACAGGATACAGGGAAGATAAAAAATTCCTGTCAGGAAGACTCCGTGGCTATAAATCAAGGGGGTTCTTGATTTAGTGTCAGAGCCCTCTTTAGCATCAGCTGAAGAAAACCCAGGTGAAGGAAACAGCTACAGACTGCAGAGCAAACTGGTGAGTGGTCCAATCTGTAAAATCCATCTATAAATTAAAAAACAAAAAACAACAAAGCCCATGGCTGATGGTGCCAGGCTGCAAAATGGTATCAGCTTTTGTGGTGGCAGAGGGGCAGCTGGGTGCAGACCTCCTCCAACACCCCCAGGCTCCCGGGGAAGCTGCACCTGCCCTTGCTGACTTTCAATAACCGATATTGAAAATCCTCCGTGACAAGCGGTGGGTGGTGGGAAGCATTTCTTCATTCTCACAAACCATTACTCCCCGCCAGATATATTTTACAAAGTGTGGGAACCCGAAAAAGCTGAAGTTTAGTTTCCACTGCTCGTTGGTTTAGTTCGACAGAGGCATTTTTCTTGCCTAAGCAGAGCAGTTTTCTGCCAAAGGTTGTGCTACAGACCTGGTTCCTCTCTGTGGCCCCGCTCACCTTGCAGGCAAGATCACAGCTTGCTGATCCAGCCCTGATTGGTGCTTTCCCCCACCCCTGATCACTTGAAAGGGTTTCTCAAACACACCTGCGTCATGACCTCGATTTTGATAATCAGGCTCATAAGGGAGTTTTCACAGAGACACGGAGGCAGCTCTGGGGAGGTTCTGCACAGGAACAGCACCAACCACAGCCTGCAGGGCACCCCGAGGCGTGCTGAGGGACCCTTAGCTGATGAAATGTCAGAATAGTGGCACAGTGGAAGTCAAATTACTGATTTCGGAATGATTCCTTTCCTTTGGGCTGCAGTGGAAGCAGCATTGACCCGCCAGGGGAAACCTTGGCATTAAAACAGGGGAGGTTTCATGAGGTTTCAAGTGCTGGTGCTGCCCCTGGGTCAGGGCAGCCCCCGGGGTCAATCCAGGCTGGGGATGAGCAGCTGGAGCAGCTCTGGGAGAAGGACCTGGGGGTGCTGTGGGTGAGAGCTCAGACCCAGAACCCCCCCGTGCCCTGGGCTGAGCCCCCAGCGTGGGCAGCAGGGGAGGGGGGATTCTGCCCCTCTGCCCTGCTCGGGTGAGACCCCACCTGCAGAGCTGCCCCAGCCCTGGGGCCCAGCACAGGAGGGACCTGGAGCTGCTGGAGAGAGTCCAGAGGAGGCACCAGGATGATCAGAGGGATGGAGCAGCTCTGCTGGGAGGAAAGGCTGGGAGAGCTGGGGGTGTTCAGCCTGGAGAGGAGAAGCTCTCAGGTGACGTAATTGCATCCTGAAGAAGCTGATGGGAAAGATGGAGAGGGACTCTTTACAAAGGCCAGGAGAGACAGGACAAGAGGGAACGGCTTCCCAGCGCCAGAGGGCAGGGATAGATTGGATATTAGGAATTGTTCCCTGTTGGGGAGGTGAGGCCCTGGCACAGGGTGCCCAGAGAAGCTGTGGCTGCCCCTGGATCCCTGGAAGTGTCCAAGGCTGGGCTGGACGGGGCTTGGAGCAGCCTGGGATAGTGGAAGGTGTCCCTGCCCATGGCAGGGGGTGGCAATGGATGGTCTCTAAGTTCCCACCCAAACCATTCTGGGATTCCATGATTATTTCCCCTTTGCAATTCTTCTAGAAACTTTCTCCAAGGGACAAATACAGGAACACTCAGGTCTGGGCTATAACCTGCCCTCTTGCTGCTCAGCAAAGGTGCATTGCAGTGAGGCCTTTAACTTGTGTCCATGGAGACCCAGGTGGAAACCAGCCCGAGCAAAGGACGGCACAAGAGAGGGAGTTGCTCATTTCCAGATGCATCCCTCCCTCCTTCCTGGGGCTGCTCTCCCACCTCATCCCAAGGGCCTAATTCCCAGTGCAAAATTCACATCAGTGAAGTGAGCTGGCCTGAGGTCTCCAACTTGCCCTTTTAAACCTGTGGATACTCCCCACACAAGCCAGCAGATCCAGAGAAAAGATCCTCGATGCTGTAGAAGGAAGAGACCTCCCTGCACATCTTCGCCACGTGCCAAAATGTTAACACAGCCCCTATGTCCACACATGAAAAAGAAACAACATCCTACCCAAAGCAGCTGTGCCTCCACGGGGAACAGCCTCGGTGCTTTCACGTTGTTTCACGTTGCTCAAGTGGGGTGTAAGGTTAATTAAGAAATCCCTGGAACGGCCCTTTGAAGTAGGGGCAGCCTGGCCCAATCCTTCCTCTTCCTCCAGCTGTCCCAGCCCCTGGGCAGGGCAGGTGGGATGGGAGAAAGGACTTTATGGCTGGGGAAAGAGTGGGAATGGGTGGGAACCCCACCAAAGGGAAGAGGGCTGGCACATGGGGCCTGCTAGAGGGGGCAGGAGAATCTCTGAGGATGCCACCAGAGCAGTCAGGACCTCCTGGGACCTCAGAAATGATGAGCAGAGCTCAAGCTGAACAGGTGTTCAGCAGACATTTTGTGTAAGGAAATGTTCTGTGTAATCGTGTGTGAGAAAAGAATTTGCTTTTTCTGGGGTTTTCCGAAGTGTCCCTGCAAAAACACCTCTCCTTGAGATTTCAGTTTCCAGCTGCTGAACTCCAGCATCTTCCCAGGCCTGCTCCTAGAAAACCACAGTAACAGGGTGGTTAAACCCTGGGAAGCTGCCACGAGTGTCCCACTGCCTGATGTTGGATACGAGGACACATCCACTGGCTATAAAATACCGGCCTCATCTCCTTGGACTGATGTTCCCTCTGTTATTTGAGTCTTAACACGTTTATAGCCCTCTGAGGGACGGAGACCAAACTGTCCCTGATGTAAAATAGAAGGAATCCTACACAAACGAGGAGAGTTACTTTATTTGCATTTTAGCTCATTAGCCGGGGCAAACCCCTGGCTCGCTGCCTCTGTGTGAGGCACAACCGAGTGATTTCCTTGTCAGTGCAGATTTTCAGAGCTCCAGGCTCATTGCTCAGCACTTAAGCAAGGCTCAAAACACAGCTGCAGGTGCCACCATCCCCATTTCCAGGCCCCGGGGACACCAGGAGCCCCTGGTGCCAGTGTGGATGGAGCTCAGTGGGGATGTAGGTAATCCTAGAGGGATTTGGGATCTGGACTCTGCTCAGAGGGGCACAGCCAGAGCCTCAGATTCACCAGCACAAGCTGCAGCGTGGGAACCCCCACGTTACTGAAATCCAGGCTTTTCAGCACATTCCTTGGTTACCTGGAAAAAAAAAGAGATGTGCAGGATGGTGAAGCTGAGGGACAACGTGAGGGAATCCATCTGTTAACTGGGTGCGAAGCGATTCACAAAGGGAAAATAACCCAAATGCCACCAGTGAGGTGATGGGCTCCGACTGATATCAGCACTCCAGAATGAGATCCCGACATTCTGACGGATGGTCTCTGGAAAGAACCAGTCCATTGCTCAGGAGCACCCCAAAAAAAAGCCAAAATGCCGTGAGGAATTACCAGTAAAGGAAGGGAGAGCACCACGATGCTGCAGCACAAACTCACCACGCCCCTGTGCCTTGGATGCTGGGAGAAGTTTTAGTCTTCCCGTCTCAGAAGGGATGTAAACAGAGCTGGGAAAGCTTCGGGAAGGATGAAAGAAGTGGAATGGCTGCAGTAGGAGGAGCTGCTCTCAGTTCACACATTTCCCCCTCCCATTTTCCCCTGCAGAGTCCCCTGGTTGTGGGGATGTAAGGAGTTTTTGTGAGTTTAAAAGGGTGGTGAACGAGTTAATGAATGAGGAATTCCTTCCAGGGTGCTGATAGCTTCCAAAATGACCCATTTCATAAAATCCCTGAGCAGCAAAATACCAGGAGCTGCGAGAGCCCTCCGGTGAAATTTCCCTGCGTGTTTTCCTTGGTCTTACACCTTTCCCCGGGTTTTTGGGCGGAGTTCAAGACGGGATCCTGGGCTCAGGGGATTTGCACTAGTACAGACATTTTCATGTTCTCCTGACACAGGAAATCAAAGAGACCTTCCCTTGTGAAGACGGATGTGATGAGCAAGTGATTTCTGCTTTACATCCCCATTCAAGCTGAGCACCTGATGATGACGCCCAGAGTTCAGAGACTGAGGGATGGAAAAATTTAACCCCCCCCCAAGGCATCCTGTTTCAGAACACCTGTGCTACCAGGTTTCTGAGTGAAAGAACTACGGGCTGTCTCGGGATCCAGCCGCTGAGCAATGTTGGCAGGATGAAAGCCAAGTCAACCAAAACGCTGAGTGAGCAGAGAAACCTGCGCCACTTGCAACGTGTTCACAGCTTCTTCTGCTAGCAGAAAAGGGTCCCGGGCTCCTGGGTGATTCACTTTGTGTCACTTGGCTCCACCTCAGAGGTGAGGGTTTCGGAATTACTCACAGCCCCTTGCTAACGGATCAGATCATGTGATGCTATTGAAGTTACCTCGCAGCTTTGCCCCCTTTGAACCCAAGGAGGTGCTGAGCAGATGACTTCAAAACGAGACCTCCACGCTCTTTTCTTTTTTTTTTTTTCCCAGTTTGAGGCAGGTTTCATTCCAGTGAGTCCTTGTTTCAGACGCACTGGGTGGCTCGTGGCTGATATTGATTGAGACTCAGCGAAACAATCTCAGTTCCTCACTGGGAAGAGACAAGTGGGCTTTAATTATTGATGATGCAGAGCTCTCAACCATTACCTGGGCATCGCAAATTCATTTCCAAAATACCAGAGCCTGTCTTTTCTAATTCCAACTGACACAAGGAAGGAAGAGGCTTTGGTGCAGGCTGCTTGGGGGCCTGGGCGTGTGGAGTGAGAGGGCTCAGGCATCTAAAAAGTACAACCCTCCTTTGACTCCTGCTTTTTCCTCCCCTCCCTCAATTTCTTCCCCAAGGAAACTAGAATCTGACACACAAGAACAAAAGAGAAAAACCCCAAAGCCTTGCTTTAGCCATATATCCAAAACTCTTGTAAATGGAAAGTTTGGAAACCAGAGAAAATTGTTTGTTGTGCCAGATAGGGCTATTTTCAAAGTTCCCAAGTGTCTTCCTTTGCCCTTCTGTCACTCAAAAGCTACAATGGACCCTGCACAGATGTGTTTCTAAAGGTGTAAAGAGCTGCCCAAGAAGCTGGAGGGATCGGGAGATGCTGTTGTGAGAACTGCAGTGCCTCAGCCTGGCTGGGATGCAGCTGCAGGGGAAAATACACACCTTGATCAGTGCAGATGGATTTACGAGGTGACTGCAATTGTGAAGCCTCCCTCATCCTGTGCTTTCTGCTGAGGGGAGGCTTGGCTTATTTTCCCCCACTTCTCAACTACATGGCCACCTTCGGTTTAGCCGTGAAGCCTCCTTGGCCAAACAAATATTTTTATTAACACTCATCAGCAAAAACATAAACAGATACTGAGTTAGAACCACAGGCTCAGCTCTGAAGGTTTGACCTTTAGTTTCTATTGACAACAGCAAAGTAAACAATTTCTGTGGACACTCAATGCTGATTTCTGCCACAAATAAATAAGAACATGAGGTGAACGCAGTGAGCTTTAAGTTATTGAACAGAGACTTGAAGCCTTTGAAACTGGGAGCTGCCCTGGAAGTATTGATACCGGTGGAGCAACGAGTGTCCCTTGCAAAATGCTGCTCTTTGCTCATCTTGCAGGCAGGGACAGGTTGGATTAGGATGGATCTGCCCGGTAGTGTGGACTTGAGCTGAAGTGGACTTCAGAAGGGTGTCTGCCCCCCTGACCAGCGCTCAGGGTGGGTTTTCAGAGCCAGCAGCTCCCTGGAGGAGCGTGAATGGGCAGGGAAGTTCCTGTGCACAGTTCTGGTGTCCCAAGAACAGAAGGACGAGGAACTGTTGGAGCAGGTCCAGAGAAGGCACCAAGCTGTTGAGGGAACTGGAGCACCTCCCCTGTGGAGCCAGGCTGGGAAAGCTGGGGCTGCTCAGCCTGGAGAAGAGAAGGATGTGTGGAGACCTCACAGCTCCTTCCTGGGTCTGAAGGGGCTACGGGAAAGCTGGAGAGGGATTTCATTAGGAACTGGAGTGGCAGGACAAGGGGCAATGACTTCCCACTGCCAGAGGGCAGGGATAGATGGGATATTGGGAAGGAATTCCTCCCTGAGAGGGTGGGGAGGCCCTGGCACAGGGTGCCCAGAGAAGCTGTGGCTGCCCCTGGATCCCTGGAAGTGTCCAAGGCCAGGCTGGACTTTGGGGCTTGGAGCAGCCTGGGACAGTGGAAGGTGTCCCTGCCCACGGCATGGGGAGGAACTGGATGGGCTTTAAGGTCCCTTCCAACCCAAACCATTCTCTTCATCTGTAATTTTATGATTCATGCAGAGCGGGGAACTAAAACCCCAGATCTCATTGCTTTACGGCCAGATAGGAAAATGTGGAAACCTCAAACACCGAAGAACCTGCCATGAAAATAAAAGGCAACGAGCCCTGGTTTTAGCACAGCTACTGGCCTCAGCAAAGAACAAGAGGCACGTTGAATGTTGTTCAGCCTGATCTGGGCATGGCTGACCCAGCAGACAGCCCAAGGCCTGCTGTAGTCGGAGGGTAGCCCCATGTGCCGCGCTGACCTTTCAGAAGCTGCGAACCGGCCGTCCCTCCCATCCCTCCCCCACAGCCTGGGACAGCTGTAAACATCCCCATCATAAAGACACGATTGTAAGGCCCTATTTATTTGCCATTAGGAACCGGCCTGGCACGGGCTTGGGTTGCCCGAGGGGCTGGGCAGGCAGAGCCCGTCCGTGCCCTCCTGCCACGACCCGGCCGCTGCCCGCCCGGGCACCACTGCGTGCAACAAACGCCTCTGGTCTGTCCCTGTGCCCCTCCGAGCAGAGTCTGGCGCCAGCATCCCTGCCAGATGGAAACAACAACCCAATTCCCTCCTCGCCTCTCAGCAGCTCTTCCCATCCCTGCTTCTCCCCCGGGTGCAGGAGCCGAGGGTGGGGAGGAGGGCAGGAAGTTGCTGACGCGTGTGGTTGGATTTCGGTTTGAACACCATCCAGAAAGGAGCACCAAATATTAGTAAACAGATCAGGAAACATTTCCGTGTCTGGCAATAACTCCGCTTTTCCATGGCTGCCATCTCCAGTGGTTTTTCCACCAGGGAAAAAGACCCCGATTGGTTGCTTTGCTCAACCTGGAGCCGCTCAGCTCCTGGACCCCGCTTCAGATCCTGCCCTTCAAAGCCGGGTCTCTGGGCAGGTGCTGTGGCAGGATCCTGGTTTGTGCATGGATCTGAGTTCTGCAGAGCAAAGGCTGCACGCTCCTGGATGTCCCAGGGGATTACAGGATCCTGCAGCCATGTCCAGCATCTCCGCCGTGATCCAGGCTGAAAAGGGAAGGATCAAGAAGCTTGGCCTATATTGCTTTGGAAAAGAAGATTATGAAGCAGTTTCCTTGCTGTGTGTTGGAGAGGGAATGACTGTGTTCCGATGGGCTCCTCGGGGCAGGGACAAAAGGCCCGTCAGGTCCTGCTGCTTCAAGCTGCAGTCGGTCTTGGTAGGAAAAAGACACAGGAATGAATCGAGCACTGCATGAAATCCTAGTTTTACCATTTCTCAGCATCCTGGGATGAACCCAAGCTGCTCCTCTTGCAATATGTGAGGGAAATATAACAGTCCCTGATTGCGGAGGACTGAACTGCCCCAAACCCGAGTTTCTGTGCTCTTCATCGTGACTTCCACTCGACAAGTTCAAATTTAGGGGCTTGGATAAAAAGCACGTGGTCAAGGGCCGGTTTTGGAGAGAAGACCTCGTTTTTGGGCACAGCACCTCCCACTGCAGGTACTGAGGGCTGTTGATGTGGGATGGAGGTGCCACCAGCATCAAGAGGAGCAACTGAGAGAATGAGGGTCAGAAGTGAGGCTTGTGAGAGGAAAATCATTTCAAATGAGACAATCCTGATCCACAGCCAGCAGCAACCCTAAAAGCAAAGGAGGAGAAAGAAACAGAAGTCGTCTTTTTTCATGTTTTCATGTGTGAGAAACCATCTGATCTAACACCTCGTGCGGCCAAGTCACCGTGACTGCATGAATCATCCCACACAGACACCCGCTGATGCTAAAGGTGACACTGTGACACCCACAGCTTGCCACTTTATTTTGCCACCGGTGGTTTTCACCAATGCCATCGATGCTGCCTGCAATAACTAACAAATGGCGTGTCCACTTGGGAACCAGGGTCTCCAGGGAGATGCCACCACCCCATCCTGGGCATCCCTCAGCCCCAGCAGAGCAGGGAGAACAAAGTGAGCAGGTCAATTGAGACCTACAGGACCAGCTTTGCCATGAAGTCAAAGCTGCTGAGGGAGCTGGGAAAGGGGCTCAGCCTGGAGAAAAGGAGGCTCAGGGGGGACCTTGTGGCTCTGCACAACTCCCTGACAGGAGGGGGCAGCCAGGGGGGGTCGGGCTCTGCTCGCAGGGAACAGGGACAGGACCAGGGGAAACGGCCTCAAGCTGTGCCAGGGGAGGCTCAGGTTGGACACCAGGAGGAATTTCTGCATGGAAAGGGTGCTCAGGCCTTGGCAGGGGCTGCCCAGGGAGGGTTGGAGTCCCCGTTGCTGGAGGTGTCCAAGCTGCCCAGGGAGGTTTGGAGTCCCCGTTGCTGGAGGTGTCCAAGGAAGGCCTGGAGGTGGCACTCAGTGCTCTGGGCTGGGGACAAGGTGGGCATCGGGCACAGATGGGCTGGGAGGGCTTTTCCAGCCTCGGGGATTCTGGGATTCCCTAAATCACCCACAATCAGCCTGGAGCGCGTGCTTCGGACCGGCAACGCCAACCGAAAGCATCCCGAGGAAATTCCTGGTGCAGCCTCCCGGCACAGCTGGGAAGTTAATGCCGGATTTAAGGGGCTTTGCTGGGAATGGGCTGCAGCTCAGTCGCGTGCTCAGCTCCTGCAGGGCTCATCTCCAGCTCTCCCTCGCCCGGGGAAAGCGCTGAACGTGCCGGGGCGTTTTAACGAGGTTTCCAAATGGTTCCTACCCCTCCGCTCCGAGGCCAGGCTTCCACGGAGCAAACAGAACTGTGCCGAGGCGTGGATGGAGCCGGAATCCTTTCCTAGCCATGGCCAACTGGGAATAAGAGTTACTTCTTTATAGCAGATGTGTAGCTCAAAGTTCACCATAAGGGCACTCACATCGAGAGCACAGCGTGTATTGTTCTGCAAGAAGGCTCAGCTCAGCCCTTCAAAAGGCTCTGGAACAACTAATTTCATTATTCAAAGAATAAAGTGAGGCAGAGGGAGCCAAAATTAACCCTCTGGCCGCTCCTTGGAAGCAGGGATTTCTTCAGCACCCTGTGCTCACAGATGCAGGCAGAAAATCTGCCTCACAGTGTCCCAGCTCTGTTTTGTTCACTAGTTTAGGAGTTGGATATCTTATTCCTCTCAAAAGGACTGCCTGGAGCCAGGCCAGGCTGAGCACCCCCACATGAAGCCCTCTGTGTGCACACTGCACCAGCAAATACAGCTCAGGATTTTCATCTCCACTTACGACCTCCAGGGAAAATCGGAAGCAAAAAATAATTTTTTTTTTCTAATTACCCATACAAGAAAATATCGTTCTCTAGCTGACCAAATCAAAAAATAATACTTGCAGACAAGAAGGACGAAAGAAGACAAGTCCCACAAGAAAAATTCACCTATTTTTAGGCAGATTTGAGCAAAGAAAAATACACCCCTCCAAATCATATCCCCTCCTTGGCCAAGGATCTCTTGACCATGTGGCTGGGGCATGAACTGTTCCTGGAATTCTCCCCTGCCCGACCAGATTCCTCTCTCTGGAGCTGAGCTGCTTGCTCAGCATCAATCCAACCTGTGAGTTAAGTTCTAAGGGAAAAGCCCAGGACACCTATGGAAAACCCACCCCAGAGCAGCAGGTTGATAAAGGGTCACTCAAGGACCAGGACCAGGACAGATGGGTCCCTTTCGTTCGCTGTTTCACTTCCCGGTTCCAGCACACGGTGCGGGGCGGGGGTGGAATTAGGATGAGCTCTTTTTTCCTGGAGAAACAGCCAGGAACCATCTCCAGCCACGTTTGGAATCCCCAGTTTTCCCCCCGGCCCAGAGATGCTCTAAAATCCTTTGGCGAGTCCTCTGGCAAGCGCCAGAGGACCGGCTGGAGCTGGGATATGTGACAGGGTTGATTTACACTCGCTCCCGTCCTGCTGTGCTTGCAGCACTCCCAAGCTGGCCCCCAGGACTTTTAAATCAAAGGAAAGCGGGATTTGCACTACACAGGTGCGCTGAGGGAGGCAGCAAACCCCAGAGGACCGGGATACAGGGTGCTGATAATCCAGAGTTTGGACCAGACTCGCTCCTGCTCTGCCGGTACAGAGCAATACCCGCGCACAGCCCATGGCTATCGCAACAACACATCTGCGAGCGGCTCGAGAACAAAAATCCCTTTGTCCCGGCGTGTTCCCGAGGCTCCATCCCTCCCGTGCTGGGGAACGGCCACGTGCGGACGGCTCGCCGCGAACGGGAACGGCGGCTGCGCCTCGCTAAGCCCCGAGGTGCTGAGCCGGGATTTTCCGCGCTCGGAGAAGGTGGCGAAGGAGAGCGGCTGATCCCCTCCTCTCCTGCCAGCTCATCCCCTTGCCCTGCGCTCCGGGCAAGGCAGGCAGCTGCGGGGACAGAGGCTGACCTATATTGCAGCGCTGACTGCCCACCACGTTTTGTAAAATTTATTTTTTCCCCCCAATCTGGGCTGAAAAAGGATGGTCAGACCCCCTGCCGGGTGCCAGCATCGCTGCCACGGCCCGAAAGGAGGCGAGGGAAGCGGCCCTCGGTGCTCGCAGCAGGGCACGCTTTGCTCCGCAGCCCGTGGCGAGCGCGATCGCCCCGCAAGGGGAGATGCGAGCGGCTGATAGCGCTGAGAAAGGAAGGATGTCTCGGCCCCGGCACAGGTGACGGAGGAGGTGCCACTCGGCTGGGCTGGAGCCCTGTGCAGAGCAGATAATGTCACGCTGAGCTGTGGTTGACCGCAGCGTCCCCGTGACCGGCGCGGCGGTCGGGTGGCAGGGGCACAGGGGAACGGGCTCGTTTTCCCACAGCAGGGCTTGGATGGGGCGAGCCTGGGCTGTCTGAGCCCTCGGCACTAAACCCCCTTCCCCACATGTTCGGGGCACTCGGGGACGAGGGTGACAGCCGCACGCACCTGGCTGGGTTTTTCCCTGGTGACGCTCAGCAGTCACGGGATGAAAATTGGGAAATGACAAGAATGACGAGGCTTTCCAAGGGTCTCCACGACCTCCAAGATGACAGCAACCTGCCCTGCGCCCCCTTTGCCCTACACAAAACCTCTCCACTGGGGTCGAGCCGTAACTCTCCCGGGGTTATTTCTCAGCTGTTTCCATTTATTTACCTCCAGGGGAGAAATTCTGCTTGGCTCTTCCTGAAAAGAGAGCCAGTCACCCTCCCCCCTCCTCCTCCTCCTCCTCGGCAAAGGGGCTGTTCCGTGCCCTGTGGGGCTGCATCGTGGCGGTGTCACCGCCGGCTGATCCCGGAGGTGCCACCTGAATGCGGGAATTAAGCACAAATCCCAAGGAGGCTGGCAGGGAGGCGCTGCAGTGAGCCGGGCACAGCGGCAGCAGAAGGCTCCGGGATTTCAGGGCTTCGGCTCTGCCACACAAAGCGGCTTAGGGACGGCACAGCTGAGCCAGAGGCTGGATTAGAGGCAAAACTAGCTCTGGCTCCGGGGAAATCTCTGCACAGGAGCTCGAGGTGCTCGCTGGGCAGCTCAGAGAGCGCCCTGGTCCTCCCCTGGGAGCACCCGGGCTCCTGGTTCCAGCACAGCCTCCTCATGGCATGTCACAGCCTCCTTCCTCATGGCCTGTCACAGCCTCCTCAGGGCCTGTCACCAGCCCCTCGGAGTCGGTCACGCTGGAATTTGCAGCCAAGCAAACGCTGCCCTCGCCCAGGCAGCCACAGAGCCCTGGGTGCCAGGCTGGGACTGGTGACCCAGACACGGCTGCACGGTTTGGGTGGCACAGGGTCAGGTTCCTCTTCCTTGCCGTGAGCCGAGGAGGAAACTCCTCTGCCAGTGTCACACCCCACGCTGCAGAGACCTCTGCTTTGAGTCTGGGGCTGTGCCAGCACAGCACTGTCCCTCCACCAAGAGGAAATGTGGTCACAGGGGACGATGGGGATGCCCCAGCTTTCCCAGAACCTGTTGTAGCTGTGGTGTTGGTCCTGCTGGGAGCAGGGTCAGGCCAGAGACCTTCACACCTTCCTCCTCGGTCACATGTGCCCTTTGGGAGAGCCAAATGTGACAATGCTGGCACATCCAAGGCCAGCAAGATCCATAGGAAATCCTGGGAGAGCAGGGCTTGCTCCAGTGGCTTTCACTGCAGGGATGTTTCACAGCTCAGTGCTTTGGAAACCCCCCTGTGTGTTTTCAGCTGGGCAGCACCTCCCACCTGCAGCTGCCTTTTAAAAAGAATTAAAAAAAAAAAATGAATCTCTTAATTTATTTTCATAAGTTTGTGCAAAAACACGGCCCAGGTCCCTGGAGACAGAAGAGACTTGTCTGGTTGATTTGCTGGGATTTTCCCCGGATGGATGTCATTTTTGATTAACTGGCAGATCCATCCATCACAGCCTTGTTCCCATATTCCCTGATCCTACTGTAAGAGCAGTGGCCGCACAGGATGCCACGGGCCAGCCCTGCCAAGCGATGTTCCCTGCGTGGAAGCTACCACAGCTGGGAGCTGGAAGGCTTTGAGAACCCACGGCCCTGGCCTCCCTTGTGATGAGCAAGACAAGAACATCGTGGTCTGGGAGCTGGAAGGCTCCAGTTCCACTTCAGGCAGTGGCTGGGCTCGTGGCACAGATGAGAGCAGACACAGCCATCCCCCTTGTCTGGGAACGAGGAGAGAGCAGCGGGACTGGATGGATCTGCCAGTTAATCGAAAATCAGGGAAAATCCCAGGAAATCAACCAGACAAGTCTCTTCTGTTGCCACCCTTCCGGACACAGTGCCCTCTTTGAAACATCACGCCCTGTCACCCGCCTTGCGTGGGAATTCCACATCTCCCTGCTCCCAGCGTTCCCGCTGCCCGGAGCGCATCCAGAGGAACACATCCAACAACTTTTCCTCTCCACCTTAAAAAAACCCCAAGCGGTTTTTATCTAAATCATCTTAATCTGGAGGGAAGCTACAGGACAGAGGCGTTTTGATAGACTGGCATGATATTTTCAGGAGGAATTTCTCCATGGAAAGGGTGGTCAGGCCTTGGCAGGGGCTGCCCAGGGAGGTTTGGAGTCCCCATTGCTGGAGGTGTCCAAGGAAGGCCTGGAGGTGGCACTCAGTGCTCTGGTGACAAAGGTGGGCATTGGGCACAGCTTGGAGTCCATGGGCTGGGAGGGCTTTTCCAGCCTCAGGGATTCTGTGATATGAGGAAGGAGCAATTTGAGACTCACCGGGATTCGAAAAAGCTCTAAATTGAAAATCTCATGACTCAAAAAACCTCTCTGAACCTGTGATTTGCTTATTAATGGGTGCTTTGAGGCATCAGGGTGGCCAAAGCTGAGAGATTGCTGAAAGGACGGAGCCAGGGACATCTCCACTGGTCTGTCCCTCATGGTATCAGAGGCTGCTGAAATAAATAAAGCCCCTGAAAGAGCATCACAGCTCTTCAGAGAACAACTATTTGAGAGGAACAATGCAGTTGTTGAGCCAAAGATGCCTCACATCCAGTTTTCTGCCTGCTTTTAAAACTCACAAGTCTTAAATTCTTAGTGTCACTTAAAATCCCTTGCTAGAAATGGCCAAAGGCAGCAGTAAATCACAGTGGTCAGGTGCTGCGATACAGGATGTCAGATTTGGGTGAAATGCAGGGGTAAAATAAGAAAAACAGAGGCTGAATTGTACTCTGACGGTTTAAATTCTGTCTGCGAAATCTTGTTATTTTTAGTGCCGTGGCAGAGAGGTACTAGACTTGTGACACGTGACTGAAGAGGAAGGGCAAGTTAAAATCCAATTTAGAATAAATAAATGATTTCTTGGTTAATTTCTGAGTAATTTCTGAGCCCATCCAGTGCCACCCCCCTGCCATGGGCAGGGACACCTTCCACTATCCCAGGCTGCTCCAAACCCCATCCAGCCTGGCCTTGGACACTTCCAGGGATCCAGGGGCAGCCACAGCTTCTCTGGGCACTCTGTGCCAGGGCCTCCCCACCCTCTCAGGGAACAATTCCTTCCCAAGATCCCATCTAACCCTGCCCTCTGGCACTGGGGAGCCATTCCCCCTTGTCCTGTCACTAGGACAAGGAGTAAATGAGGAGTTTCCAAGGAATAAACTCTGCATCTTCATGGATTTTTGTGCTGCTTCAAGTCAGGCTCCTCTCCTTGACATAATTTTCATGGGCTGTAAAAGTATCAGGAGACCTGGCAAGAGTGCTGGAGCTCCGTGCCTCTGCCTAGAGCCAGGGAAAGCCTTACTTCAATCAAAGTAACCACCCTCATCACAGATCCTGGAAAATTCAATTTAATTCCATCCCAATAATTATTCCAGTGCACCTGATACATCTTCCTTTATTTGTTTTTGACAAGACAATGTTGATGTTAAACTCAAATTCAATCCATCGCAGCAAAATTCATAACAGATCTAGAGGAAGTTTAGCAGCCTGACTTTGAAACTGCTGTAAATGAGGCTTCACAGCCTCTGCAAGGCTCATGGCAGACTCTATGCAGCCATCGAAGTTGGAACGAGTGAATCCATCACCCCCACAGATCAGGAGAGGCTGAGTGTGAAGAATCATCTGTCCTGGACAATTGGGCACAGCTCTTGTAACCTGAAAATGAAAAACATAAAGGGAGTGGGAAGAGAAAGTATATGCTATTTACCCGAACTTCACACCAGAAAGATCTGTATTCCTGAGAAGCACATCACGGAACCACAGAAAGGTTTGGGTTGGAAGGGACCTTAAAGCTCATCTCATTCCATCCCCTGCCATGGGCAGGGTCATCCTCCACTATCCCAGGGTGCTCCAAGCCCTGTCCAGCCTGGCCTCCCATCTCAAAAGGCAAATCCAAACATTAACCATCAAAGTACCACAGTAAAATACTTATTTCTGGAAGTTGAATAATCAGAGTAAAACTTTACCATGTGTGGAAATTTAGAAACTTTACAGCCTGTTCTGTTTTATTCTCAGCCTGTCTCAGCAGAAATGACTTGTCTGACCTTGGTGTAGAGATCTCAAAAGATGTGAGGGTGATCTCACATCAGCAAAGAGGGTCTTGCAAAATCCCAGACAGGTTCAACACAGGAAAGGGAACCTCCTGTTTCTGGGATCACAGAATCCCAGAATCCCTGAGGCTGGAAAAGCCCTCCCAGCCCATGGACTCCAAGCTGTGCCCGATGCCCACCTTGTCCCCAGCCCAGAGCACTGAGTGCCACCTCCAGGCCTTCCTTGGACACCTCCAGCAATGGGGACTCCAAACCTCCCTGGGCAGCCCCTGCCAAGGCCTGACCACCCTTTCCAGGCAGAAATTCCTCCTGGTGTCCAACGTGCTAAAGCATGATACAGAGAGTATTTCATTTTCTTTGGATCATTTCTTGGATTTCCACCCAGTAAACCATTACTGTATCCCCTCGTGGGACTGGCAGCTTCCAAGGAATCTTGCTAAATCCGAGGGATTTTTCCACTGTTTCAAATGTACCCTCAGCTGGCCACTGCTGAGCCATTCTCTGCCACTGCCAAGTGTGGATGAGCTGCAAAGCACCCACATTTGTGCTGGTGGCTGCATTTTCTGCTACTGGGTGTTATCATCTCTTCAAAGGAGGAAATTCGCTGAAATAACCAGCTGCAACCCTTTGTCCTTCATTCATCTTAACACAAGAGTTTATCCAGGTATGGCAAATCCAGAGATTCTCCCTCAGACCTGTTTCAAGTCAGTACTTGATTTATTCCTGAATTTTTCTTACAGATCAAGCTGAGTACAAACAACGCAGAAAGATTTGGCAGGAAAAGGCTTTTTTGGAGTGTCCTTCCTTCCTTACCCAGTGCTCATTTGATGCTGGCTGTACCAAACAGCTCCTACCCCTCCTGGTATTTGGTCCAAAGGTTGGACTTGATGATCTTGGAGGTGTTTTCCAGCCTCAGTAATTCCATACAAAGTGACTCTGCCAAAGACACACGGTGGGTTGGGGAGCTGTTGGCTCTGAATGCTAATGGTGCCTTCACCATAATTAGAGCCAGGGGATCCAGAACTGCAGCTGTGCTGCTAAGTAGTGTCAGTAGAATTTTGGAAGTCCTAATCCCTCATCTGCCATGGATAATTGTAATGTCTGCGTTTTAATCCCAGGATTGTGTTTGGCCATGTGAAGGATGTTACAGCCGGATTTAATTAACAAGTAGGATAAATCCCACCTAAAAGAGTCAGGGGAAAGATGCACCCATCTTACCAGTTCCCTTGGCCTCTGTGGCAACAGCTTATTCTAACTGAAAGTAAAGAGAGCTTTAGGAGAAAGAGGGAGCTCTGCCCCAGATATTTCATTTAGGCAGTGATTATTTTATAGGGTGGCATTAGAGATCTCTTTATTGAGATAACGAGTCTGACCTACACAGACTTATTTGCAACCTAAGACATACTGACATTCATCCACCAAATTACAGGCTGGTGATAATACCTCCTGGAGCACCAGCAGCTGCTGGAGTCAGAGCCCTGGTTGGCAGCAGCAACAGAAGCAGGAGCTGGATGGAGTTTGGGTTTCCAGAGCTGGATCCAACTCTTCTCCCCCCTCCCACCCACAGCTCTTGTGATCACCGGCAGTTCCCAGCAGGTAAGGCAGGAGAAAAGACCAGCTGTCACAACCAGGGAACCTCAGCAGTGACACCTGTTTTTCCCAAAAAATCCCCCTGAACTGATAAAGAGGAACTTAGAGAACACACCACGATTTCGATATGTTTTACATAAATATTAATACCCGTGCTAAGGTTGCTTTTGCAATCCACCAATACTTTACTCGCAGAAAAATAAACTTTATGCTAACGAGACCAGGTTCCCAAATTGGATGCAGATCAAGGGGTATGAGCAGACTCCACAACAGCCATCCACAGCAACTTCAAAAAAGGAAAAATTTTGAGGGGACTGCTTTAAAAGTAAATATTTTCCATCAACCTCCACGTTCAAATTCACCAATGTAATTTAACTTGAGAGGCTTTGGATAAACATGGAGATACACTCCAATACTTCAGGAAATCACCAACAATTTCCTTGGGTTTTTCAAAGAAGACTGCAAAATATACACATTTTGCTATTATTACCCTTAAGTAGTTCACTTTAAAATACTTTTCGCATAACATTCTGTTAAACTGAGCTGGGCCAAATCAAATAATAACAATTAGTGCATCTGCACTTCTTCTGTGGTGGGGTGGGAATTTTGCTAATAACACCACACACTTTGGGATGCAGAGCGACGGATTGAGTCACGATTTTTAAATACCAGTGAAAATCCCACCGAATTACGTGGGATTTACTTCCTTCCTGCACACTACTCCTACCCCTGCTTACCAGAGGTATTGCAGTGAGTATTACTTACTGCAATACTCACTGCTGAGCCAGGCCCACAGTGTTAAAAAAGGGCTAAAAATGACCTGGCTTTTGTTGGCCAGCCCTGGATGCTGCTCGTGGCTACATGTTACGGATATTGAGCAACCATCCCCTTTCCTCTTCCTCCCTGAGGATGGAAAACACAGCCCCAGCAGGTCCTCCCAGGCTGACCAGTCCCACCAGGGAGTACCTGGGAGTATCTCCATTTCTGGCACTTGATGCTGCTCGGTTTAGGCAGGGAGGGCACAACCCTCTGCAGGTGACTGAGAATTATCTGCTGCACCTCTGCAGGGTCTGAGTCCAGGTGCTCGCTTCCAAAGGTCACAGTCGTGTGCACCACGACTGAGGGCCCAATTTCAGGAGACTCTGAAAGAAAGAAAGAAAAAGGAGAGGTGCTTTTGAAGGATTGCTCATTCATACCTGCCTTCCCCCTGTGCTGACAACTGTGCCTCTAGCCCAGGAGTCAGTAAGAACAAAAATATCTGTGGCACCACCCTCTTCTTCCAGATGGGGAAAAAAAAGCACAAAGAATAACAACACAAGTTGTTCACAACAAGAACACAAGTCAAGCAGGACAATCTCTGCAACAGCTTGGCCTTGGACACTTCCAGGGATCCAGGGGCAGCCACAGCTTCTCTGGGCAACCTGTGCCAGGGCCTCACCAGCCTCACTGTAAAAAAATTAGTTTTATTATCTAATCTGTATCGACCCTCCCTCAGTTTAAAACCATCACCCCTTGCCCTGTCACAAAAGTTTGTTCTCATCTTTTGAGCATGAAATCATAGCTCAAATGCTGATGTTGATCCCAGCAGACTTGGAAAGGGCCAGGCTTTGTTTTGTGTGGGGCTGGTTGCAGGCTCTCTGCAGCAGGTGACTCCTGACCCCGCTGGCATGTTGGCTGGTCACCTTCCAGATGTGGCCTAACAACCAGCAGCCAGAGAATTTGCCTGGATTAGGGGATTTTTGGGATCAGAGACCTGTGCCAAGGCAGGATGAGGATCCAACAGATCCTTGTGTGAGTCATTCCCGCTCTGACGAGCAGGATGGAGGCAAGGACACGACCTGGGTTATGCTGCATTTCAGCTGAGCTGGTTGTTCAATTAAGTGATTCCTTCTCACTCCCTCAACCAGCAACTCCCTCCTTTGGAAGCAGAAAGCCTTTCCTGGTTAAACCTTTGTTTGAATTAGCACATTCCTAGAAGAGGATTTTAGTTTCAGCAAACGAGTGTTTTATGACCGAGGAATCCACAAAGAAAGAGCAGCGAACACTTTCTGACCATTCTGGCTGTGAGGCACCAAGCTTGATAAACTCCTTATCTCTGCTCTGCCAGCGAAGAAATCTCCAGCTCCTCGAGCTGGAGATCCCCTCTGGGAAGATGACACATTCCAGCTTTCCAAAGGCAACCAAAATGTCTTTCTCTGGTGAGCTTTGTGTCCTGGCCTGATCACTTCAGAGGAGCAGCGGTGCCAAATCTGCAAGCGTGAAAGCCACAGCTTCAAATTCCTGTGGAAGGAACCCCTCTCTGAGTCTCTTTCTTGGGTGGGCCAGCTCAGCAACCCTTGCTCTTGAAAATGGTGAAAACGTGGCAAAAAGGGTGGGAAGATGTTTCCTGGTTTCACAGCTACCACAGGACATAATCTGTGCGGGCATCAGCTTTTCCAGCTATCTGGAAAAGCATCAGAAATGCTACTCAGACTTCCCTTCCCCTTTTTGGGGCAGAAACCAGGTATTCTGATGTCTCTCCACAGACACGGTGAGAGACACAAGACCAAGAAGACCAAACCCCTTCCTGTGTGAGCAGAGCACCACTGGGACAGGGCCCTGAGTGACGGAAAACCGAATCTTGACCTAGAACCTGGGAATGAGGGGAAAGGTTTCTGGACTGCGAGCAGAAGGCGGGAACCATCCGCCTCTGAACGTTTTGGGACTGTCTCAACACTCGCCATCAATTCCCAGCTGGAGGAATCACACAGGCTGTGTAGAAAAAGGGAAGGACAGACTGCTGACAGGGGGAATTCATACAGGGTTAAGCCCGTTGGGAGTGTTATCTCCCAGAAAAAGGATGGGGCTAATAAAAGCTGCCCTGGAGAAGAGCACAGAGAACAGGGCCACTTCCCCAGCACAGTGGCTTGCAGCCCAAGGACATTAGGTGTCAGCAAGGTGGCTCTGAGCTTTGAGTGACACATTTAGTGCAGAACTGTGGTGTCCTGGCCCAGCTGCTGTTCCTGTCACAGGGGGATGAAAAGGCTCGTGGGTGAATCGCTCCAGGCAGTGACAATGTGAACAGCCCGTGGTGGTGCCAAGCCCTCCCACAGGGATCTCCTCCTGCCCTGGCAAGTTCTCACATGGTACTAAGGGTGTAAAGTCAGCTCCTGTGGTGGCCACGTCCTCCTTACCATCAGTCTCAGGGAAGGAGGGAGACAGAGAAATTACAACACAATAAAACATATGAAATTATGATTAAAACAATGGAACAAGACAAATGTTCTTGGAAAAAGCTCACGCTGGATCATCTGTGCACCAAAATATTCTTCCTGGCAAAATGCAAAATCTACTTTTCTGTGGTGAATCTATGCCAAGGTTAGGGTTCAGAGTCCCTAAACTGAAAATTAATTTTAGAGATGAGGTGTGATCCCTGGGCCTGAAGTTCCCTTAGCAGAGAGAACCCCACCAGAACACGAAAGCCATAGGATCCATTTGGGAAGTGGTCAGCATGGTGTCTATCATGTTCTGGGAGCGTGACAGGTTAGAAAAGGAACTGTGGAAAAGGAGGAATTGGCAGGTTAAACGGATTTCAGGGTGCCAGGACGGGGACAGAGCACAGTGCCCTTGGGAGTACATTAATGGGGCACCCTAAGAAGGACCCACGCGCTCTTCAACTGCCAGAGGAGACTTGGCAGAGACAGGGAGAAGCAGCTACAGCTCCTACTATCCCCAAGAAAGCAAAAGGCAACTGGATTTGCCCAAACAGTAATATTCTAGGAGAGAAAATCATGTCTGAGGGCCACTGTGGAGCACATCTGTGGCTCAGAGACTCTGCAGAGACCATAAACCCACTGACCCTCGGGAGAGGGAGATCTACTTTCACAAAGGCATAAAAGTAAGCAGCCACAACCTGCAGCTCAATTTGCAAGCTCCACAGATGCATCCACAAAACATCCACAGAGAGGATGGAGGATTTTTACTGGTTCAGCTGTGCTAACATTAAAACTTGCTGGGCAGCAAACGCGGACAGAGCTTGAAGAATTTCCTGTCTTCACCAAGGGGGCTCGCTTAGATTCACTTCCCAGTTCATTTATTAGCGTGCTCAGTAAATCCTCACCAGAACACTGTCTGCCTCAGAGTCACAGAACTTTGGGAGGGAGGGAGGAACCTCTGGAGGTCTCTGGTCCAACCTCCTGCTCGGAAATGGGGCCAGCTTCAAAGGCAGATGGTTCGCTACGATTGTTGGAGTGCTCAGGGATCGTCCAAGGGTTACAGCCTGGTCTCCAAGAGAAAAATGTCTATGGATGTGGTAGACACACATCTCCCACAGGAAGGTTCTCCTCCTTTTAGGAGAACAGCATCGAGTATTTTTCTCACACTGCTGCCCAAAACCTGGAGCCATAACAGATCCCGATAAAAACCAAGATGTGGTTGTTTCCTGACCCTCAGGAATTTTCGATCTTCCTGGGGAGATGTGTTTTGCCATCTGAACCCCATTCTGGTCCTGGGTAGCAGGAGGGGAAGGGAAAGGGCTTTTGCCACACCAAACAAACCCTGGAAGAAGGAAATGCTGCTGGGTCAGCGTGGAGGGCAGCACAGAAGCTGGACACCTCCAGACAGGCTGGAACTGCATCCCTGTTCCCTGGGAGGCATCACATGCTGCCAAAAGAGAACTCAGTGTGCAGGCCTCATGAAACCCTATCTAAAAGTTTTAAAAAGAGCACTGATCAACTTTACTACACCTAGAAAGCAAGAGAGATGGAGGTTCACTTTCAAAATGCCACACTGCTGTTTGGAAGGAGCGTCAGCAAGCTTCCCCAGTTATCCTCAGAAATTCCCGTGGTTCCTAAGGTCCCATATTCTCCCTGGAATGAAATCTACTCTGTCTGACAAGGCACATTTGGGAGGAGTCCTGGAAAGAATGGCACTAACTTTTTTGTATTCCGAAACCCAGCATTTCATTAGCCCTACCGACAGTTTCTGATTATTTTCCTAAAAGGCAGGCAGGGCCGGCAGAGGATTACAACACAACTGGCTGCGTAACGAGGCAAAAACTTAAACAGATCTTTAACTCTTTCATCTTCCTAAAAATCCTTATTTCGGGAAGGAAAGGAATCTCTATTTCAAAATTATAGAGGATACTCAGGAATTATACAATGCTAAAAACCCGTGAGGCGGATCTTCCCTTTAAATTACATAACCCCGCAATCCTGGAGCGAAAGAAAGGAACCACTTCCCCTTTTATGTGTCATCTATCTTTAGTCCTCCTGGAATGCAGAGAGATGCAAAGACTGCGGTATTCCAGAAATAATTTATGCTGGAGAATTCCCACTGTCCCCCCGACCCGGTATAAATATGGATGGGGTGTTTGAGGCAGCCAATCCCACGAAGCGTTTAATATTCATGCACACCACACGGGGAATTCAGCACACGCTCCTGGTGGGCTCTTCCTTACGTAACGCTACCTCTGCAGGCAGGGACGGGATTCTACCGACAGCAGCTGGGATCCTCAGCTGATGGAAAAAGCCTTCCCTCCTGGAGGCTCCTGATTACACCAGGGATTGGTGGCACCAGAGAAATTGCTTTATCAAACCCATCCCGCTGCGTGATTGTAACGACGAGGCCGGTTGGTGGTTCGCTGGTAAAGTGTGAAACGCACACGAGTTGGATGTCTCCGCTCTGCCGAGTCAAGGCAGGGATTGCCACATCTCACACAAGTGACAAGGACAGTCTGGGCTTCCCCAGCGAGGGCCAGACTTTGCCTTTCGGCCTTTGAGGGCTGGACCACCTGCTTTAGGGAGATGTTACATATGTGAGCCCCTTAGCAGCAAGCTCACGGAATCATGGAATCATAAAATGGGCTGAAGATCATCCAGTTCCAAACCTCCTGCAGGGGACAACTATCAGCTATAGTTATTTCCTCTGGATCTCTGTTGTTCAATGCTGTTTGTTAAAAAGCTCCTATTTGAGGTGGCAGTGAGGGTGAGATCAGCCTCCATTAATTGTGGATACATCAGGTGAAGAAACTGGAGAAAGTGATGGCTTTTTGGGAATGATGACTGCCCTGGAACATCTCAGCTGCCTCCCTCAGCAATTCTGCTTTCTCTGAATGTTTACTTTTTGGTTGTCACCATCCTCTTCTTCAGATGAATCCAAATAACCAAGGTTGAAGAACGAAAGAACGGGAAGATCGATGAGGGGAGTGGAGTTAAAAGGGACAGCAAGGCGCTCCTGTGCCTCCCACTGAAATGTTCTGGACGGCAGTCAGAAGCACAGGAAGAAAAATGCAGATGCAAAACACTTGCATATGTGCTAAAACAAGCATAAAGGAACTTGTTATTCATGTGTTTTGGTTGCAGGACTTCACATGTAAATAAATTTCACACTCAGCCTCCCTTGCCTGTGCTGTCTGAAGTCTGTCTCCTAGAAAGAGACACACACAATTTGTTCTTCTTGGAAAAATTTGCTCATATAAACAGAACTCTCCCCCAATTCAAGGGAAATTTCAGTGAGAAAGGTATGCGTCAACACTGATGTTCTGGTACTTTCTATGTATTTGTTAACAATATGCCCCAAATAATGTGCTTTGTACTGGGTTCAGCTGCATCTGGAGGCAGCAAAGCTGTTTGATAATTCCATCATAGTTCCATATTTGTTCTTCCTGGTGCTGGGGCTTTGAGACCACATGTGCGAAGAGGTGGGGAAAGTATGGGAGTGAATTCCTCCTCGACACTGGTAAGGATAATATCAGTAGGTGCTATTAACTACCAGGTATTTTTCGTTGAACACAACAATGGCAACAGGATCTCAGATGCAAGAAAATCTCCAGCTGAACACTGTCAGTAACAAGGAGACAATGCCAGAGAAAAAAAATCACTCTGTATTTGGCTTTCCTTACGCTCTTTTTTCACATATTCACTATAAGCCCCTGCTGGAGAAAGCACAGCAGGGTGGACACATCCTTCCTTTGGCCAGTCCAGCCATTCTTCTGTTTTGTTTTCACTCTCTTCAGACCAACAGGTTAAATTCTTAGGGAAAACAACAAATTTGCACTTGCACAGACGGATGGAGAATCTCTCCTACAAGGAGAGGCTGAGCGAGCTGGGAGTGTTCAGCCTGGAGAAGGGAAGGCTCTGGAGAGACCTCAGAGCCCCTTGCAGGGCCTGAAGGGGCTCCAGGAAAGCTGGAGAGGGACTGGGGACAAGGGATGGAGGGATAGGACACAGGGAATGGCTTCCCAGTGCCAGAGGGCAGGGATAGATGGGATATTGGGAAGGAATTGTTCCCTGGGAGGGTGGGCAGGCCCTGGCACAGGGTGCCCAGAGAAGCTGTGGCTGCCCCTGCATCCCTGGAAGTGTCCAAGGCCAGGCTGGACAGGTGGAAGGTGTCCCTGCCCATGGCAGGGGGTGGAACTTTGGGCCTTTAAGGTTCCTTGCAAGACAAACCATCCTGGATTCTGTGACTCTAACTGGTCTGCAAGTGTTTTTTCTTGAGCCACCACACTCCTGGTACACGAAACACATTTAATAAATAAAACATACACTTCCTCAACTGCCATGTTCCAGAAGGAGAGGAGAAGGGTCTGTCCTGGGGCATATTCACCAAGCCTTACCGAGCACGTGCAGCCATTTCAGGGACTCTCCCTGATCACAAAAGCACCCTGGCTAACTCTGAGCTGGGCTGAGCAGCCCCAATTACACAACTCATTCCTACTTCCAAGCCTTGTGGAAAGAGCGGGAGCTGTAGAGTAACGGGTGACGGGAGACAAACTGGCATGTGCATGAATCAGTGTTTAAACAAAGGAACCCCAGCTCTTTCCTGGAATAGCAACATTTTGATGTCTCCAATCCCCTGACACTGGTTTCATAAAGGCAGTAACGTAAACCATGTGCTGGGGGCTGATTTTCTGAGGGCCGGCCCGCTCTCATTGTGTGCTTTATTACAGGCCAAATGTGACATTAAACGCCATCCGCCGCGGCTTGGAGTTAAATACTCGCTCTGTTCAGAATAGCAACACTCAATTAAACAGCATTTCTCATGATCTACACCCTCCATTGTGGCTGTGTTTAAGGGGAATAATGGGAGCACTGACCTATATTGCGCTTCTTGTTATCGATGGAGATGAAGCGTATGCAGGGATTATCAGTGATGTACTGAGCAGCCCAGGGGACAGCAAGCCCTGTCCCAGCCTCATAAAACAGTCCCACGGCGTAGCGGGATGAGTAGCTCACAGATTCCAGTTGCTGCTTTTGACTTTCATTAATTACTGTGAAAAGGAAAAAAAAGGAAAAAAAAGGAAAAGAAAATCAGACAATCCCTCTCCTCTCAGAACATTAAATATGGGAATGCTGCGGTTAAGCTGATTATTCCTTCCTGAAAATGACCAGACTGCTAAAACTAAGAATTTAATATTAAGCCTAGTGCTTTGTAGTATTTTTTTTCTAGGACACCTCTTCATGAAGTTTTAATGGTGCATTATGTAGAGTGTGTCCTTCACACACAACCCTCCCCCAGCTGCCGGGGGTTCATCTCCCAACTCTCCCTTAGTTGCCCCTGACTCGAAACTTCAATGACTTTGGTGACTTTTTCTTTCAAATCTTTTCTCAAAGGGTGAATAAACAGCAATAAAATGCTTGGGTTGCCTCAAGGACATCAAGTAAATGGTTGTATGGCTCGACAAACACTGAAATGACTTCACATATCAACAAAATGAACTCAGAGACTCTTGAACCTCTGGGGGAAAGAGCCCTGTGACTTCTGTGCTGCAATTCAAATGAATGAAGAGAACTCTGCACTTCAGCAAACAAAAGGTTCGTAGTGAAGTTCAGCTCCTTCAGCTGAAGGTATTTTAAAGCAGTTTAGAAAATTTCAGAGCAAGTATGAATCCTAATTCCTCCCTATGATTAACTCCTCTATCTTGTAATTACAGTAAGATCTGCTTTTTGGTGCAGTTTTATAATCTTCATAAAGAGCTGCACAAAGCAGCATTAGCCCCACCGCGTGCATTCAAATACTATTTAATTTCATGCCACGGAGAAATCCACCAGCTTGGCTAATTGTGGAGTTCAGTTCCACGTCTCTCTTCCCGTGACTGAACGGATGCCCAAGGCTCCTGTGAGCTGGAGCAGGACACGCAGAGACAACAGTTCAGCTGGTGTTGTACGAAGAAAGGAACAGCTCATCCCACAACGGGTCAGGCTGGCCTGGCCCCACCTCCCCGCTGCAGCAGGGCCATCCCAAACCCATGGCACAGGATTGTGTCCTGACAGCTCTCCCAGCTGAAGCTCCTGGTGGGTCTCCCCCACCAGCCTGACCTAATGCCCGGCACATCAGAGGATCACAAGTCGGATTCCACCTCAAATCCCATCAGAAACCAACCCTGAAATGCCCCCGAGAAAAAGAAGACCTGAAAAACTTCGGGGACCTTTTTCCCTATTTCCCCCACAAATACGCTGGGGAACAGAGAAATGGGGAGAGCGGAAAGGAACACTGACCAAGCCACAAAACCTGGGGAGAGGAAAGGAGGAGAAATACGGCATCTAGCAGTAGGTGGTGGTGGAGCTGCCGGATGGAGGAAGCAGGACTGGCTGAGCACAAAGAAGCTCCCTTTCCCTCTCCACTTCTCCCTCTGAGAAGGAGCTGAGGGGTCCAGCTGCCTCTCACCCCTGCACTCAGATTTCTCCAAGAAGGATCTACTCCAAGGTCACTCTGCTTTCCTCCTCCCCTGGGACCCAGGGCTCCTGGGTGCCTGGGGCTCCACGCCAAAGGCCCAGAGCAGCCTGGCACGCCCCAGGCAGGGCACTGGCTTTCATCCCGCTTTTCCATGCCATTCAAAGGCTGACCCAGGCACTGGCAGGACTGCCTCAGCTCCACAAGTCTCCTTGCAGGCTGTCACCTCCATCCTTCTAAGTCCTCCCCCTCTTGCACAGCTTCCCTCCAGCTATTATTGCAGCCCTCAGGACGGGGGGATTTCGTGGTGTGGCTTGCAGGGGAAGGCAGGGGATTCAGCAGGGCTGTGGGGCGGGCTGGAGGGCTGCCCCGGAGGAAAGGATGCCAGCAGGAGAGGACCTCGCACATCCCTCCCTGCTGGAAATGTTCCCTGGCCTAAGCTCGCGCTCAAGCCGTGAGCTTAACGTGGTGCCAGCATCCAGGAACCAACCCGGGGCTCTTTTCCAAGCGGGAACAGCGGCCTGAGCGATTTCCCTGGGGCTTGTCCCAGTTCCTCCTGGCAGACCACAGGAGCCCAGACAGGGAACAGAGCTGCTGCTAAACACATTAAACACAGCAGAGGAGACAGATCTCACACAGAAACCCCCTCCTGTCCCCTCTCAGGAAGGAGCTGTGCCCAGCTGGGCTCCCAGATGTCCATCACCACCAGGCCCCTTCTTACAGCCACCACAAATAATCACGATGCACTGCACATTCTTGCTGTGCTTCAAAAGAACGTAGAAGTCCTACAAACATGCAAACAAATACAAAGTTGTAACATCCCATCCAAAACACTACTCTTTGTCCAGGTTGCTCTGGCTACTCGTTTTCCCTTGGGGAAAGGAAAATAAACAAGCAAATTCCCTGCGGTTCAGCTGACCTTCCCAGCTCCTCAGGGTGGGAATTTGCTTCAGGTTTATTATAGGGAGCCCCTGAGCAGGTACAACCTTCACAACATTCAGTGCTGCCAAAGCTGAGGTGGCCAGTTGGCTCTGGAGTACCTCGTTTGAGACGTAACGTGTCATTATGGAGCTGTCTCCACAAGCTCCAAGGCTTCAGGAGGTGTTAGGGGTCATGGGGATGGATGCTGGACAGAAGAGAGGTGATCAAGGATAAGCTGCGATTTTGTCAGGTGTAAATAGACACCTACACGTGGAGCTTGGCCGGGGAATGATGAGGGAAGTGCAGGAAGGGAGGACACGAGCCCAGCGGAGCAGGCCGGGAGAGGGGAGAAGAAGGAAGGCAGGCAGCTCCAGGGCTGTGACTTCCCAGATCAAAGGGCTGTAAACAGCCAGAGCAGCTCGTTCACAGCGGCCAGGGAAGGAACAGCTTCGGGAAGAAGTGATTTTTCCAAGCCTTGGGGAGACGGAACAACAGCCAGGCTGAGGACAGCCTGTTGCAGTGCCCTGTGCCTGCAGGTGTTTTGGGGACAGTGACAGGCTGCTCACCTGGTGAGATGGGGTTTTCTGTGCCCCAGCTGCGCCTCTGGTCTCTTTCTGACCACACCATAAACCAGAACTGACTAAAACCCATCATCCCCAACAGTCAGCTTTATACCCCAAAATTTGAAAGTGTGTTAATTCAATTACTGATGTGTGTTTGCTAACTAATTTCCTTCACTACTGCTTAGGTTCTTAAAAAAAAAAAATGTCTGTGGTTCACTGGGTTCTAAGCAGCTGCACATTTACCAGATCAAGGAAGTTTTTATAGCTTGAGTAGACAGGCAAGAAAGTGATGTCAAATTTGAAATCCAGCAACAAAAAAGCTGAGCTATACGCAAAAACAAAGCTAAGAGTTGTAAGATTGAGGTTTTTCCCCTGCTCCATCCATTATGCATTTCAGCAAGGCCAACAAGTTGATCTAAGGACATGGAGAGAACCTTCATTTTGAATTTCCATACTTTTATTGGTTTAAATGAAAACCAGACTGTTGTTTTAACGCCGGGTATGAAACCACAAAATAACTATTAATTTTTCCCCTTCCAACGAAAACGGTTAAGACGATTTTAAAACATTTTGGGAAAAAAAAAAACCACTCAACCCTAGCTTTCAGAACACAGAATTGCCCAGCATACAACCATAGTGATATTTTTAAAGCAGTGCACGAAGACATGAAAACCTCGTATTTTCCACTGCAAGATTCAGCTACAGCTGCACTGCGAGTGCCACTGAAGTGAGCGTCCTCTGGAGATTTCATCACATCAAAGCAAGGGGCATGTATACTTTATTTGCTGTTTCTGCAGACACTGACAGCAGAGTGGATTACTTATCTGTAACACTCAATAAATACAGCCAGGGCCTTTTATCTGCCGTTCCAGGGCTTTAATGTCACCTCGCTGCCTCACTCGTGCTGTGGGAAGGAGAGGACCCAGAGATCCCATCAGGGCCAGCAGGACAGAGGAGAGCCAAGGCTGGAGCTGGCAGGCTGGGAGCACGGGCACCACGCCATCCAGGCATCCAGGAGGGAGCCCAGCCTCCCATCACAGAGCCAGGGAGGCAAAAATAAACCAAGTTGCTCCAACGGCCAAGAACCAACTGGGGTGATCAAGGTTTAATCCTGGACTTTCACTCTTTTGCCAGAAAGTGCAGGAGGAGATCGCAGTATCATGGAATCACAGACTGGTTTGGGTTGGAAGGGACCTTAAAAATCATCTCTTCCCACCCCGTGCTATGGGCAGGGACACCTTCCACTATCCCAGGCTGCTCCAAGCCCCATCCAACCTGGCCTTGGACACTGCCAGGGATCCAGGGGCAGCCACAGCTTCTCTGGGCACCCTATGCCAGGGCCTCCCCACCCTGTCAGGGAACAATTCCTTCCCAATATCCCAACTAACCCTGTCCTCTGGCAGTTTGAAGACACCCTTCTCTGCAGAGAGGCACTGCAGGAGCCAGGGAGCAGCTGGATCCCTCACCGCCAGCTTGTGGCTGTTGTCAGAGGCTCCAGCAAGGGCCGGGCTCCCAGCTGCACTTTTGGGCAAGCAGAGATGGGGAAGAGCCACAACGGGTCAGTGCAGGACTCAGGCTGCTGGGGGCAGGGAGAAACCACATCAGGACTGCAGGGAAAAACAGATGCTACGATGTGAGATGTATTTAAAACAACACTTGTTTTGGAAAGTTTCACTACTGCTAATTCAGTACTGCTAGAAGCTTGTGGAGACTCGTCTCCCCATGAAGTCACCACATGACATCAGAGCTCAGCGGGGACGCCTGCATCCAGCTCTTGCGTGACCCTAAGGGTGTGTGGGCAAACTTGGGCAAAGAAACCAAGACCCTGGTTTGAAAGACTTCTAGAGATGAGAGGGAAAACTCTTACTTCGTTTCACCAGCCGGTCTTGCCGAGGGGCAGAGAGGGGATTTTGCATCCTGACAATCAGCAGCTCCAAAAAAAGGTAACAAACAGCCAGAACGATCTTCTGCTTTAGTGCACAACAGCTACTGCCTAAAATGTTCAAAATCACTTATTAAGGTATTGCCAAGGTGACTGTAAATCTAGAGCTAAATAGACGTGACCAGCCACCAAAGCAGTAAGGAAAAAAAACCCTCTGGCAGTACTTTTAAGGAATGAAAGTGCCATTAAAACTGCATAATATGAGGATGCTGGACTTTTTATTTCATAAAATTCCTCTTTTCTGTCTTAACTTCTTTTACTGTAAACTTCTTACTCTAATAATTCCATTTTGATGGGAATAGTATTAGAGCCTGGATTGAACTTTGTGACTTTGTCACTGCCCAGCCACCCTGCAGCTTCCAGAACCTGAAACCCTCCACCTTCTTCATTTTTCCTCATACTTTATTTCAGTGACCACCTGTCTTTCTCACAGCTATGCCCTCAATAACCCCACCACTGACCCTATGCCCCAAAAGGCTTTGTGATTTCCTTATACTGCTTTGCTTGAGATTTCACTTGCAGCAAATCCACACGCGTCACTCAGACACTGCTGGTGACAGGGCATCTGTAAGTGCCCAGTGACCACCACTGTTCTAAAAGCTAAAAAGGAAACGGTGGTTAAACGGCTACAAAGCTATTTTTAGCTCAGGTATCAAGTTAAGGGATCTCAAGAGATTCACCCAGCAGAACGGGCAGCTCAGATAATATTGGCAGGGGCAGTTTATTGTCACAGCTGCCACAGCTCTGCTCGGGAGGTGACAGGTCGGCACATTATCGTGACCTCCACACAACGAAGCCTCCTTGGATGGCCACCTCTCCTTCCTCAGCAGGCTAGCAGAGACCTCTCTCACTGCTCTCCAGAGTCAGGAGCCGCTGCCCTGAGCTCTCCAGCTGCGTGGGGACAAAGGACAGGCCTTGCAGGCCACCCCCTCGGCAGAGTGACCATGCCACTGGCCCTCTGCCACTGCGCTGACCGCTTCAAGATGCAGCCTGTTCCTGCTGCTGCTTTGCGTAGGAGGGAGCAGAGGTTATGAGAAAGGCTTCGGTTTTAAGTCCAGCTTCCTTATCAAACAGCTCAGAAGTTTGGTTGTTTTTTTTTCAAAAAGGCAGCATAACAGTTAAAGACAGCCATGGCTGTGTCTGCACTGAAATGGTCACTAAACACAGTTATCTGTTGTGATATTCTTCCCACTGCTGGGATAATCCTGCTCGGATCCAACACATCCCTCACCTCTGTGTGCGTGCAACAATAAGGACTTAAATACTACTGCTACTAATACTACTTAAAAACTACCTCAAATCACTGCAGCCCTGGCTCACTCGGCACAGAGCTTCGTTATCTAAAGTCTGTGGCACGTGAAGGAAAGGCACATTTAGAAATGTAGATGATGAAGTGGAAAGGAAATGCTGGGGGAGAAACAGGCAGCACAAGTAAGTTTTTTATGAAGTTTATGATTTTGAGAACTAAGCTTGGATAACTGTCCACCAGCTGCTCTTGGTGAGATTATTAGGAATTCACAGAACCACAGGAGAGCTGGGGTTGAAGTGATCTCTGGAGATCATCCAGTCCAACCCCTAGCCGAGACAGGGTCACCTGGAACAGGTGACATGGGAGCTCTTCCAGGTGGACTCGGAATGAATCCGGAGAGAGAGATTCCACACCCTCCCTGGGCAGCTGTTCCTGTGCTCTGCTACCCTCACGGAAAGAAGTTCTTCCTCATGTTGACGTGGAACTTTCTGTGCTTAAGTTTTATGGCCATTGCTCCTTGTCCTCAGTATTTCACTCAGTACTGAACTAAAACCTTGCCTTTTCACAAGAAACATTTACATTTATCTCCCGCAGAACCGCACAAGTTCCAGTCAGCTTTTGAACAAACAAAGAAATGGAATTGCACCTTTTCTAGAACAAGGGGCAAAGCTGGCACAGGGGCTGAGAGCCACCCACTCCTGTCTCCTGGAGGAAGGGCAGAAAAGAGGAGGGATGAAGAACCAGGGGAGATGCTCCATGGCATCTTTGACAAACACTTCAGTGCTCAACTCATACTTTAAAAAAAAAAAAACAAAAAAAACAAACCCTGATCCAAAGCAATAATATGTTTCGCTACTTTTAACAGACAATTCGATTTTGAAATTTGGCAAACCTCCATCCCCAATTCCACAGTTTATTTTTACCCTGCGTTACACACAGCCAAGGAGCTCCACACTGCTCTCTTCAGCCAGCGTGCTCTCTCTCACGTGGGTTTAATGCACATGCTGACATTAGATCCACGTTTTCTTGTATTTGCATTAATGAAGAAAATAACTTTTCGGCCTGGTTATTTGGAGGACTGGGTTGTGAGGGCAGAAGCTGACTCTCAACCCAAAATCTGGTCCTGCAATGCCCACACACCACAGCACGGAAATGCCGCTCCCCACGGGTTATTGCATCCACGGTTTTGATCCAGAATTAATGACAGTTGAAAATACGAACCTCTGCTAAGCTCCCACCCTGGGAAGAGCAGGATATGACATTTATAAGCACGTAAAACTAAAGGAGAAGACAATAACGGAGTGTTTTTCACCATCCAAACCCTTCCTGTGGTTACAGCACAACCTGCCTGGGGAAAGGAAGCCAGTCCTGTCATGGTTCAAAATGCCCACATTTCAGCTGGGAAATTTCTTCCAGTTTTGTTTGGCTGTGGAGCCGCCAGTACAGAGTAACTCCTTCCAGCAAGGAATTAAAATCCCCAGAATTTTCCAGGAGGTTTTGGACATGCCTGGAAATTAGATTCACTTAGAAAGAACCCCAAGAAATTAGTCAATGAAGTCCAAATAAAAAATAAAATGCACGTGTACACTCCAGTTCCTGCTTTGTAAGCATTTAGAGGGAGATGTAGATTATATATATATATATGACAGGCCACCATATCGCTCTGATTAGCAGGACTGCAAATCCAGTTTCCATACTAAACCACATTTTTAGTGTGTTATTCTCACAGAGCCCACTAGTTCCTGTGGCTGGCACTGATGTTGACAGAAACTGAAGACATCTTCGAGAAAATCTGATTTATTCAGGGATCTCTGCATAGATTTAAGACCTTACCTTTGAGGTAAGAGACTTGGAAAAGTTTGGCTATAAAAAATGAAGCTCATTGTCACATTTCCCCCGGATTAATCTGCAAATTAATTTGCAAAAGTTACTCTGTAACTTGATGTAGGAAGGAAGCTCTTCTAAGTCCTCTGTAATGACATGGCACAGCAGGAAGATGAAACTGGATTAATTTGCAAATTAAGCTTCCTTCCTACATCAAGTTACAAAGTACTAGACACAGTTCTGGTACTCTCTGGTGCCAAAACGTAAAAGCTCATTACTTACATAATCACCATCATAAAACATTTAGCAAATAACTTATTCACCTACTGTACACAGCATTGAGCTGAATAATAAAGCCAAGAGGATTTATTTTCTTTAAATATTACACCAGTTGCTGAAATAGCATTAAAAGCTTTTCAAGGCAATGAAGCAAGAGGTTGGATTACTGCTCCGTGCTGTGACTCGGGCAGAAGAAACACATAAATAAATTGAATTAGATCTGCCTGATGCTCGTGGCTTCTGGGCTGCAGCTCCTCGTGGTATACCCTAATGGCCTGTAGGGCTGGGACACAGCAACTGGGATTCTCCCACAAGGTCCCAGTAAAGACAGACTCCTGGAAACACTTCCCTGTTTCCCAGCTCACGTCAACCCCTGTAAAGCAATACCAGGCAGTGCAACGTAGCTTTACAATATCAGACACCAAAGCTATTTCCATTTAAATAAGAACCGGAGGAAAATGCTTTCAGGCATTAATTATTGAGGAAGGATTCAGCTGGCCTCTGGAAATTTCCACTTAAGACAAGATATTAACATATTTTCTTCTCTTTTTAAAGTGCATCTGGTTCATTACCAGGAGGATGCACAAGGAAGGAATACAGGGTAGAGCTGTGCACATCAAAAAGTCACAGAAATTGCATTCAACTTTGAAAAGAACCCCCTTGGGGTGACTTTTAGGGGATTTTTTCCCCCTCCCCATTCAGGCCAGACTAACAAGTTTCAGTATTACCTCTACTCGGACTCCTGCTTTTTAAAATTTTCCGAGTCACTCCAAACAGCCTCACTGGGCTTTCCAGTGCCTGTGCAGGAAGAGAGCTTTACACTCCTAACACAACACAGCTGTCTCTCCCAGGCTGAGGAATCCCAGGCCGCTGAGTCACCCCCTTGCCGAGAAGTCACTCCGTGCCTCTGGCCATCCGCCCCACGGGCACCTCTGGACTTTAAAAAATGCCGCACGCACCAGTGCACGCACTGCTGGAGCTGCAGGCACACCAGGATGTCTCCAGCAGCACCAGGGGATGCACGGACAGGAGGAACCTGGACAGGAGCCCCAGCGGCCCCTTCTGATCCACCTCCTCTCCTTCCACACTGAGCTGGTCACCTTCCTAAGGCACAGGTTTTCCAGGGTTAAAACCAAATTATAACGTTCTTCCTCCTGCTGTCGTGGGAATTATCAATCACACTCCTCCTTAAACAGCAGAAGTGAAGTGGAAGACACAGCCAAGAAGTGGTTGAGCTGCCATCCCCTCCTCCCTGACAGTCCAGCTATGGCTCCCATATGGTTTTTACTGGTAAGGAAAGACTGTGTTAAATACTGGAGGATCTGTCTGCTGCTTTACTTATTTAAGAAAAATGGTTGCTGGGGAACTAAATGACCTTACACATCTGTAGGGAATTTCTGGACGTCTATTCTACTGCTAATTCTCTGCGTTAAGCTTTGTTTTCTCAATTCATCATAAACAGCCTCCCTTTTTTAACGTTATTAATGACTGTGAGTTGCTATCTGTCACACAATCTAGCTTAAATGCTTCCAGGCTGCTTCTCTTCGTTTCAGGGGTTTGGCCTGAAGTTGCCTCTGTATTTTACCATCCTCAGATGGGTCCTCTACCAGCTCTGCTCGTTTCCACTCTCTCCTGACGAGAACCTCAGTGCATGCTGATGGGTATTTTGCAATACCTTGAAGTAAGCTGGACACCTGACTTCTCTAAGAGAAGCAAGCCATGACGGTACAAACAAAAATGTAATTTAGTGTGGTTTTCTTTTATTAAATCTGCAAGGAATGATTCCCTTATGGAGATGATTCCTTACAGGAAATACCTTATCAGCCATCCAATCTATCCTGCTTCCACCACAGGAAAGCATGGACCAGTATGAAAGCAAAGAAGGAAATAAAATGCAGCACAGAACAAATCCCAAAGAGAAAAGGGGTTTGAAGTCAGTCTTAGTAGAAAAGGCTGAGAGAATTTGGATTGTTCAGCCTGGAGAAGAGAAGCTTTGGGGTGACCTCATTGTGGCCTTCCAGTGCCTGGAGGAGCCAACAAAAAACATGGAGAGGGATTCTTTGCAAGGGATGGAGTGACAAGGGGGAATGGCTTCCCAGTGCCAGAGGACAGGGTTAGATGGGATATTGGGAAGGAATTGTTCCTACTAAGGGTGGGCAGGCCCTGGCACAGGGTGCCCAGAGAAGCTGTGGCTGCCCCTGGATCCCTGGAAGTGTCCAAGGCCAGGCTGGACGGGGCTGGGAGCAATCTGGGATAGTGGAAGGCGTCCCTGCCCATGGCAGGGGGATGGAATGGGATGAGTTTTAAGGTCCCTTCCAACTCCTTAATGTTCTATGATTCTACAACAACCCTGAAGCCCCTCAGGAGAGCAGAGCTGCAGCAAGAAGAAGTTTTTCCCCATCTGATAAAAGTTCTGTGCTTTCAGAGAGCGGAAAACTCAAGAAATATCAAATCCAACTGTTCGTGTCACCGCCTGCTGCGGAATGAGACCCCTGATTAAAAGGCAAAAGGATCAGGATGACAAAGTTACCAGTGAGAAAGGGAGGAGAGGCACTGGCACAGAGACATGCCAGTGGTGCTAGAAAATCCATGACAAATCACACACAAATATTTGAAAAAAAAAAGGAAAAAAAAAAAAGACTAAATTCTATTTGGAGGAAGTCTGTGATTTTCTGCTGTTGGGAGAAATCTTCTCATCACGAGCTTAAACACTGAATCCATTTAAATGTAATTTAAACTCCCAATGAGGCTTTCAAGCCGATGCTTCCGAAGGCATACAAATTATTTCAGAGGGCAAGTTCTTATCCCACCAAGACAAGGCCAAGAGAACTGTGCTTGGTTTGTCAATACCTGTAAGACAGGAAAAGGAGGTGCAGTAGGTTTAAAGGGAAGAAAGCAGGGTATAAGAGAGGTGACACAAGGCAAAGACACTCATTTCCCTCCTCCTCACCAGAGAAAACAACTATTTGCTTAATACAATCCACCACAACCGGGCCTGTGCAAACACAAAACTCTGCTACCTGGCACTAGAAGCTTTCTAATTATCATCTTGTGCCTAATCACGTTCAATAGCTCCCTGTCTCAGCCTTTAATTCACCCCAAACACTTTTTAAAAGCAGCCAGTAAATGTGCCTGTCTGCCTTAGCAGTACTTCAGGGGGTTAAGGGGAAGGAAATAAAGCCATAAGGTTTATGCCTTCAAGAGGAAAATACAACTTTTCTGAAGAGAAAAGTTGTTACAAAACCTAGTATCTAATGAGAAAGTTTATTTTTAGAAGGTTTCTGCACTGTAATAATTAGTTCAGGAGAATTTGGGACACACAGTTTCAAGAATCCTCATCCTGAGATAAAGCTACATAACACTGGAGCATCACAGGGCTGGGGATCTTTATAACCACGTGACAAACATCTACAGATCCAAATTCGGATGGAATTTAAAGTTTAACTTTCATAATATTGTGTACAGGACGATAATGAAACAATCAAATCCATTTACTTTCCTCTGAGAATTATCTAAGCAGTCTTACAAAGCAAATCCTCTTGCTGGGGAAGAAGAATCTGTTGGACAATGGAAAATGCCAGGACTTCACAACTGCCAGCCTGGACAGACGTTTCCTGCAGGAAGAAATTTTCATCCATCAGACCTTTTCCAATATACGTGACTGTCATCTTCTCTAAGAATGGCCCTGAGAAACCATTCCTTTTTTAAACTCACACCAAGTTCTGCTGGGTTTAATATGAACCACCAGAACAGTGAAAAACACAATAAACCTCCTCACAGAAATAAAGAAACCCAGCAAATAAAATGCCACTTAGGATTACACATGCCACACTGACACTATCCACAGTCAGAGCACACATAAGATTTGGGTCTTTTGTTTTATTCTGGGTGTTTTTTAATCAAATAGGTTGTGGTTATATTTCTTTCTGGGTTTTATTTTGCTTTTTTTTTTTTTT
>VZTF01009060.1:166690-188630 GCA_013397755.1 Cnemophilus loriae | reverse complement strand
TTTTTTTTTTTTTTGTTCCCTGCAGCTGAATTAGTTCTAGACTTTTTGGGCCTTTCCTCCCAGAAGTTCTAATAAAGCAATGACTGAAAAGCTGAAACAAACAGTTTTATCCCTTTACTATTTTTAGAAGCCCATTTGAATTCTTATGTGCATATTTCAGTAACTAAAAGGGCAAGGGAGAGGGGAAAACATAATTTCTGATGTGTTCCAGCACTGCAAACGGAAGAATCTGAAGTGGATACAAAGGGATAGGCAGGAGAAGAAAAAGGGGAGAAACTGGGGCTGGGTAAAGGAGCAGGGAAAGAAGCAAAAGGGCAGATGAGAATCAAGGCAGTACGTACAGAGGAAAAATAACATTAAATACAAGGCAGTAAGACAGGAGGAAAAGACAACAGGAAATACAGCAGAGGTAACAGATTTACGAACAAAAGAAGTTTAGGGAAAACCAGTTTTCAAAAAAAGCAAGTGAAAGATGAATCAAGAGAAACCTGAACTAAACGAGGAAAACGCAGAACTGAGGTTTTCAGAGAGAGGCAGACCAGAAGGAAGGCTCGCAACTGAGATTAACAGACACTTCTGTGCATTCCCATGCCAGATGTTCTGTCTCCCTAAATTTAGAAGAAACAATGGGATGAATCCTTTTACTGAATTGGCAGGGTATTTTATTTTCGATTACGCGGTTTAAGAATTAAAGTTGCCTTGGCCGGTGCTAAATGTCTGAAAGTCTCTTTAAAGATTTCCACTGCAACTGCTCAAAAGAATCATCCAGAGAGCTGCTGTTCTCCTCCCAAACATGCTCTGTGTGTTTTATTTACTCTTCTGAACTGCAGAACCATAACAAATCTCTCTACCAAAAGTACCTTAAAAAGTTATTACATTCTGTAACTCGACGCTCAGCACCACCACCAGCCCCAAACGAGCTCTGAGTTCATTCTACCTTTGCAGAAAAGGCTGAGACAACACATTACCCAACCTGAAAAATTATTCAGGCCCACCAGGAGATGAGAGATGCTAAAATACACTAAAAATACAACAAATGCAGAAATTTTCAAGGCCAGCTCGGACAGGGCTTGGAGCAACCGGGTCTCATGGAAGGGGTGGAGTGGGATGATTTTTAAGGTCCCTTCCAACCCAAACCATTCCGTGATTCCCTGATCCTATGAAACGGGTGAGGAGCTGCCAGTGGGTATTTTTAGTGGGTTCCTGCAGAGATTGGTAAGAAGTTTAAAAGAGTACAAACAATTTGATTGCTGAAAAGTAAATGGCAATGGAAACTTGCTAATGGCACAAAGTCTGCCTGAGTGGGCAGCCCTGCACGATCTGTGCCTTCCATGCAGGAAGCTGGAGTAGCAAGGAGGAGGAGAGCTTACATTTCCTTACAATATTCATCAGATGCATCCCGAAATGACAAATTCTGACCTTAAAAAGGAGCCGGGGGAAAAAGATGTCTGAGAGATGGGATAATCAAGGAAGCTCAGCACTTCTCTAGACAGAATTCCCCTCTCTAAGAGGATCAGCCAGCCCCAGAAAAGCACTTCAAGAGGCAACAACTGGAAAGAAAAGTTTTCAAAAGCAGGTGGTTAACTAACAGGTGTTCCATCTTTGATGGTTTCTGCAAACCCTGAATTAATTTGTCTGCTGAAGTGCCAGAGGGGAACCAACACGTGCTTTATTGTCATCTGAATGAGCAGGCTCAACACAGAATGTGAAGGAAGGGATGGCCTGTGACATGTCAGTGAACAGACACTGACCGAACGATCTTTCAGACTTTAAACAATTCGTGAGACCCGTGCAAAGCCTCTCCTGTCATACCAGCAGCCTAGAGAGGCTCCAAGAGAGCTGGAGAAGGACTTTTCACATGGGTATGGAGTGACAGGACAAGTGGGCGTGGCCTTAAGAGAAGAAGGGAGGGTTAAAAGGAGATATTAGGTTTAGATCAGATACCAGGAAGCAGTTCTTTACTCTGGAGGCCCGGGGGGAGCACCCTCTCTCCCTCATCCTCCTGTACCAGCCGGGATGCGAGCCCAGATCCAAACACAACTCCCCCAGTTACAGCCCTGTATCTAAGGCGGACCAGCGACACTCCCTCACCACCTGCCAGCAATTCTGGTCCTTCCTACTGCAAAGTCCGGAACAGGAAACACGGTGATCCACCACTGGTGTACACACACGGCCACACAGACAAAATCCCAGCCCTGACGGCCTGGGCGAGGGGCTGAGGCCAGGACAGGAGCCAGGCACGCAGAGCTGGAGGCAGGACAGCCTGCGCAGGAGGCACTGGGAGCACTGCCATCTGCTGCAAGACAGACGAATGTCAGCGCTGGGACACAGCAGAACCGATCACCTCCCCATTCCCTGTGTGAGGCCACGGAACATCGGGATGCGGGGCAGTGCTGGACTGGGCACTGCTGAGGTTAAGGGCTGGACTCGATGATCTCGGAGGGCTTTTCCAATCTTAGTGATTCTGTGATTATTTTGTTAAATCAGCAGCGCATCAACCGGCTGGAGCGAGTCCAGGATGATCAGAGGCATGGAGCAGCTCTGCTGGGAGGAAAGGCTGGGAGAGTTGGGATTGTTCAGCCTGGAGAGAAGCTGCGGGGTGACCAAACTGTGGCGTTCCAGGGCCTGAAGGAGCTACAGGAAAGATGTAGAGAGACTGTTTAGAAGAGATGGAGTGGCAGGACATAGGGAATGGCTTCCCAGTGCCAGAGGGCAGGGTTAGGTGGGATCTTGGGAAGGAATTGTTCCCTGGGAGGGTGGGGAGGCCCTGGCACAGGGTGCCCAGAGAAGCTGTGGCTGCCCCTGGATCCCTGGAAGTGTCCAAGGCCAGGCTGGACGGGGCTTGGAGCTACCTGGGATAGTGGAAGGGGTCCCTGCCCATGGCAGGGGTGGCACTGGATGGGCTTTAAGGTCCCTTCCAACCCAAACCATTCCATGATCATCAAACTTCAGCTTTGAAACTAAGCATGTTTGCCTTCTGATTTTTTTTCGTTTTTTCCACCTTCTCTCACTAGCATACAAAATGTAATATTTAGTTTTTCAGACATGGTCAAAGCAGCTTAGAATTTAAGGTGACTCTTTAATTCTGCATGAAAAAAACCCGAACAAAACAAACCAAAACCAAACCCCCCAGATGCTGCAGAATAAAACTGATACCACTGTAACCACATGAAAAATACTATCAAGATAGCTGCAAAAAGAGTATTTCTAGTTTTGAATAGCTGCGTGATATAATCAAAGCTCTCTGACAAAAAGTGCCAGAGAAAAAAACTCTTGCAGCCCCACTCTCAATCACTAGGATTGGAAACTACTTATTTTTGACAAATCCCTTCATTCTGTGGAACTTGGGCTTGTCACAAAGGCAACAGAAACCCATTAAGTAAGTGGTCCAGGCTTGCAGGGTATTAGGTCTCTTCCCTGGATCAAGTTGTGTATGTCTAAATATAATCCAGAATAAGCAGCTAAACGTTATCACGTTCATAGTAAATAACAGCAGAGCTTTTCAACTGAAATAGCCAACCCAAAATAGGAAACTTCTTCTGGAGGAATAAAAACACCAGGAAAACCCTGTTGTGCTTCAGAGCATTCTGCTCAAATCCTACTGGCACAGGTTCTGGTCCTACAGAAATCCCTGCACAACCAGTTACTGAAGGGAAAATCAATTACAGCTCAGCCCCTTCTGCAGGAAACTGCAGGGTTTTTCTCACCTGACTAACCAGAAGCCAGAAAAAAACCCTAGACCAACCAAAAAACCGAACAACGCAACAAAACTAGGAAAACCTGTCCAGTTGTCTGGGAAACAATTCTTTCCAAAAATCATGTCCTGGTCTGCTCTGTTAGTTCATACATAATGCACTTCCCTCATTAAAAGATGTTATTCTACGTTTCTGACTTCGGCCTTTGGCTGAAAACAGGGCACAGCAGGGCAAGTGCGTCCTAAACACGTGGAGAAGTTGCAGTTTTGCTCGGACTTAGCACACTGTCCCTTCCTACACTTGTTCTGATTTACAGGAAGGTTGTTAACAGGCAGGAATTCTCTCTTCTGCTGTTTGAAATCCATCAAGCACTAAAGCCCCAGCCCTAAGTGAGGCTTTTTACTTTTCATCACGCAGACAGTAAGATACATCAGTATTCAAATTACATCAAATTATAGAATGACCATAATGGATATTTCATGGTTAAAAATGCCCTAAGCAACGCAGTCAACACCAGCCACTTCAACATGCATTGTTTATAGGGCTGCAAACTTTTCTTTTTATAAATAAAGATTTCATCTATACGATCAAAGAAAGATTTCATTGCAGCCATACTTTAAAAAAAATAGTTTTTTTAAGTTCAGAAAACACTTAAAGAATGAAGCTTTCCTAGTCCAAGTCCCAGCCTGCAGCAGATTTTACAGTTGAGTAATAAACCCTTTTAAAATATGGTTTATTATGGAAATACTGTCAGAGCCTTAATTAAAGTAGGCGCCACAACAGTGGAGCTGCTTACACAACAAATGGGCTCTGCAGAGCACACCAGGCACCCGCTGACCTGGGCATGGAGGGCTTTTCTCCCAGCCCACCCTTTCCCGTGGCACCCTGGGAATGGGATCACTGGAATATCCCGCTGGAACAGCACCTCGGGTCCCCAGCAGAGCTGGGAAACCTCCAAAGTGCACACACCTCCTACAGCACCACGGAATCGCTGCTGGCTGGAAAGCCAAAGAAGGACCTTTAAACCAGACTTTCAGGTCTGAGATTTGATTTGGCTTTGGCTCGAATCTGCGGCGTAGATCACGAAGTATTAAGATCCCATGTCAGCAATATTTCATAATTTTCATAAAGGGTAAAATCCTGGCCTCACCGAAGTCAATTTTGCCCATGGCTTCAGAGCCCAAGTTTCACCCAAAGTAAATTGGAGAATCACCTGCCCATCAGAAAAAAAAAAAAAAAGGAGGCTTTTAGAAAAATTATGCTTTATGACAAGAATTTGTTACATGCTGGGTAAAATGGGTCAAGACTGAGAGAGTCTGGTAAACGCAAAAACCCCCTCAGTATCCTTCTGTGCAAGAAATTCAGAATCTGTGTGTGAAACGCATTGAGGGCGCCTATTCCAAGCAGGAATGTTCCCAGAACACGGAGCCTCCCATCCTTCTGCAGCCTTCATTCCAGCGTGTGCACCATGTGTCTAGGTTTAATCCCACAGTTCCTTATCCCGAGGCAAACAGGATTCTTTCCCAGTCAATTATGTTAATTGCAAAAGAACTTGCCTATCCCTGGGGAAACTGTGGGAAGATCCTGCAGGGCCACGCCAGGGATTCCGGCCACATCCTCAGTGTCACTGCAAACTGCAGGGGAGGAGGGAGGAAAGGGGGCTTCTGCCTCCAGGTTTGAGGAGCACCGACTGTGCCAAGGGCCTGCTGTGAGGAAGTGGCTGAAGGTTCTTCAAACACACGGTGTTTTCTTTGTGTTTTTATTTCCGGGGTACGACACAGGCACAGTCTCCCCTCAGTTTCTGCAAATGACCCCATCACCAACTTCTTTTTGCACTTGGTCTGCCCTCCAAAAAACCAGCAGGAAAGTGCAGGACAGCAGGTATAACATGACAAGAAAAGCAGCCATGCAAAGCACACCTTCACCTGACTTAAATCCGGGTTTATCCAGTGAAAGAAATGCAGTGCTGCCACATGCAAGCAGCCCTGGTCAGGACACATGAAGGGTTTTGGAAACCATGCCTGCAGATGAAAAGCTCACAGACTGTGCTCTGTCCAGCCCACGCAGAGAAGGCCAAGGAACAACTTAATCCCACAGGGATTGCGTAAGTCTGGGAAGCAAACATTTGATAGAGGACTTTTCACTCCGGCCGACGCAAGCCTAGCAAGACCTACTGGCCAGCTAAATCTAGGCTACTTTCAAGGCAGGATTTAAAGGGAGAGATAAATCAATCAAAGGCAAGGAATGGAAGACCTCTTGCCCTTCCCAAAAGCTGAAAAATCACAAGCCAGAGCAATCCCCACTAAAACGTACCAAACATCCTTTGGCTCATCCATCACTGAAAGTGTTTATGCCAAGACTGGATGTTTCTTTCTAGATTGGCCCCAATTAAAACAGTCTTATGGCCTCCAGGGGACTGTTTTATCTGGTCAGAGTGGTCCCTCTGGGCTTTCTAATCTGTAATCTAATTTCCAATCATGGAACAGCGCTGCTATGCGCTCGCTCTCCTTGGTTCCATCCTTGGAAGTGTCATGCGGTGCAGGATGTGGTAAATAAAAGCACATAGCACTTATTTTTAAAGCTGGCTGGGCTGAGATAGGGAGGAAGGACTATTTGTGGGTGGTTTAAATGAATGTACTATATTTAATTCATGGCATTCATCAGATGACACAGCAAGAGGCACAGAACAAGGATTAAACAATTAAGATTTACTGAGAAAATGCAGTAATTCTACTTGTTTGGAACGGCTAAGGTCGGCCAGCTCCTCAGCCAGCCACGAGATTTTCGTTTTCCATTCATCAGTTTCCCCCCAAAGCCTGGCACTGAAATACATATTTATTCACATTGGGTTTGGTGACATCACATTTAAGAACATACCACATCTCCCCGTCCCGCTGACAAATTCTTGTGTGCAAAATGGGAACAGAACTGAAAAAATAACCCTGCAAGTCCGAGCACGGGCTCTCAGCATTGAACTGGTCCCAGCTTGCTTCCCATCACTTGGAATTCTTTGTGGATTTGCCAGAGTGGAGGTGGCCAGTTGGCTCTTCAGCCTGCCCCACACTGTCAGACCACTCAAAAATTTCGTTTAGATTTTTATGATAAATAAGAATAATAAATCTACCTGCTCCAAGAATGCCTTTTTTTTTTTTCATGAGTGCCCTATTCTCTCTCCAATTCTCCACACAATCAACAGACAAAAGAAGGTCTTGCCTGTTTCCTTGAAAAGAATTCTGTAATTAGAAAGAAATTTGACTGATACAAAGTTAGCTCAGTGGAAAACTGCAGGAATGGTGAAATGATCAAAGTCACTTGTAAAAACAGACAAAACTAAACATTTGCTCATGTTTATCCAATGGGGCTCTAGAAAAGAAACATTAATGAACATTTTAATAGGACATTTCACAGCCTAGATAAAAACTGTATTTAAAAAAAAACTAATTCCAAATCTCAGGCAACTTAGGAGTAAAAATGAAACCACTGAGCAGTCTCCTACTTTTTATATGATAAGCAAATCTCTGTTTATTAAATATCAAGTGCCCAATTTTCATTCCACAGGAGCTGTATGTATAATTACTCTCAGTTTTTCTGGAAAGCAGCACTGCAGGGACAGTCAGTCATTCTTTTAAACCACTGATGTCTGTGCTTCGTGAGCTTCTGAGTGGGAGCTCCTTTAAAATGAACATGAAAGAACTAAACACACATAAAGAGCATATTCACAGCCAGACAAACAATAAATAGCTCAACGAGGCCAGATTGTGATAGCACAGCAAAGACTTGTCTAGCGTGTGTGCGTGTTATTTAAAAGTTCAAAAAGTCACATACATTTTTAATAAACCAAAACCACACATTATGAGTTCATTACTGCTGAGTCTTCAGAGCAATAGCTTAGTGGACTGGAATAATAACCCAAGCTGGAGTTTATGACGTTCCACATTTTTTTCTGCACGACAGATTTCAGCCTCACGCAGCTCTGTAACCAGACAATTCCCACCCTTTGCTCGCTCAGCCTGGGATTCCCATGAACTGCAAACTTCCTCCGCCGTAACCAAGAGAAACTAAACACAAAAATTATGCAAATCACTCTCAAAAACACATATTCGCGCCTCAGAAAGGGAAAATGAAAATAAAAACCCTACTGCTGTTCAAATTCTGCGTAATTATTTTCTCTCACTCCAGCTAGAAAAACAGAAACGGCCTGATTGCTTTTTGGTGAAGTTGTGATGCATTTAACAAACTTCCAGGGTCCCTGCAGTAGATTTAAGGCCCATGAGCAGTGTTCATGTTGAATAAGAAATTCCACAGTTTCAAAAAAAAAGCTCCTGAAAACAGAGAAGTGCAAACGTAGCTGTTTAACCACCCCAAGCCCCTCATTTAAAATAAATCCAGTTTGGTAAGTGAGGGAAGGAAGGAGGAATGGCAGCGCCACCCCAACCACGTTTCTTCCAGAGAGCTCTGTGTGGGGACCATGGAAATGTGAAAGCCAGGCAGCCCATGGAGAGAATTTGGATTATTTGCACCTCCAAAACCTGGGACTCAGCCCAGCCAGAGAGGGCCTGGCCGTGTGATCCTGCTGCCCCAAGCTTCCTGGAAGCCCAACTGCGAAGGGATTTTTTTTCTGTGGTCAGATTGGAGGATCTGGGAAAGGCCCTGGAGGGGGATTCCACCGTCAGGCTATGGTATAGTGAGCAGCCCCCTCAGGGGGAACTCAGCTGGTCACTGGGCCAGGGCTCATTTTGTCCCTCTGTCCCACAGAGCTCACCCTTCTGGGGTATTTGAGAAAAACCCCCACAGCCCAGTCTTCCTGGTGGTTACAGAGGTTACAAAGACAGATCACTAATATATACTCTGATACAGTTACCGGCTTCCAAATTAAAGGATTTAAACCCCCTAAGGAAAACAAAATAACTGCTGAATTTTATAAAACCACTCTGAGAAACACCCAGTGATGCACCTCTCCTACACAGCCAGGCTGGGAGAGCTGGGGGTGTTCACCTGGAGAAGGCTCCAGGAACACCTCAGAGCCCCTTCCAGGGCCTGAAGGGGCTCCAGGAGAGCTGGAGAGGGACTGGGGACAAGGGATGGAGGGACAGGACACAGGGAATGGCTTCCCATTGACAGAAGGCAGGGTTAGATGGGATATCGGGAAGGAATTGTTCCCTGGGAGGGTGGGGAGGCCCTGGCACAGATTCTCAGAGAAGCTGTGGCTGCCCCTGGATCTCTGGAAGTGTCCAAGGCCAGGTTTGACAGGGCTTGGAGCAGCCTGGGATGGTGGAAGACTGGAATGCCACCCCAGCAGCCTCCTGTGCAGGGCTCGAGGATGTCCCTGTCCCCTCGAGCAGCCATTTCAGCCTGACAGGCCTGCAAAGCTCTGTCTGAACAAGCCTCAGCCTCCTGCGGCTCCAGGATGTGTGCCAGACAGAGAAGCTGCCTGTCGAGCCAAGCTGCCCCAGTGCCACTGACACCTGAGGGCCACGACTTCGCTGCTCACCTGAATCGTGGTGCCTGTCTGGCTTTTCTGGTTAACTGGTCTGAGAGGTCCCAGCAATGAAGTATTTTCACCCTTTCTGCCTTATTTTCACACCGTACAGGAGACCTGCCCGGAGCTTTAATTCAACAGCTCTCCAGGTTACTTCCTCCTAGTGGTGAAATACTAAAAGGTATCTAGAAGCATTGGAAGAGCTGTAAATTACACTAAACCCCCGATTTTAAATTTTCTATGAAAACCTGCACGTGGCCTAAATTAGTGAAAATCGTCACTCTGGCCCTGACTTACAAATTGTACATTTACATGGGGGATTTGGGGTAAAATAGCCTCAACTTTTTCCTGTTTTCATATCAACCAATACCAGAAATTTGAACGCTTAGAATCATTTAGGCTGGGAAAGGCCTCCAAAATCGAGTCCGACCTTTGACCGAGATCCCCACCTTGCCAATTCCCAGAATTCCTTTTAATTTCAAGGCGAGGAATTTAAGACACAGCTTTCAAACCGACTGTGGATAAGACTACAAAACCCCAAAACCTCACCAGGAACGTGATTCAGGCTACCTGGAACACCACGGGCTTTGCTAAACAGTTCTTTGCACGCAACTGGTGGTATTATGAACAACTAAAATTAAGTTTAAGGCCTGCACTCCCAGATAACACTGCTGCTGCTTTCAAACTAATACCAAGTTGTGCACACACAACGGAGGGAACAGTGAGGCAGCTCAAAGTTCTCATTACTTGCCCAAACAGGCCTTTATTTAAAGGCTGCATGAATAAATCTGATGCTGATCTTTCTGCTGTTCAGCTGCTGCTGAAGTGAAACCTCCGTCCTGATGCGATCTGATCGCCGGATTGTTTACCCAGTCCCACTGGATTCACTCCAAAATTTCATGCATTCTCTTCAGAATTACCTAAAGGTGAAGCTTGCTATAATCACATCTGGTTTAGCCTACAGCTGTGCCTTAGCAACTCGAATAAAAGGATGAAAACAAAGCCTCGGTGAAAACTAAGGCCACAGGTGGAGCTCACCTTCAAAATACTGAGCTGGAGTCTCCCTGCTCATCATTCCTGTGCTAACCAGCAAAAGTCATTAGCATTGTTTATTGTAATGGTCTGGGTTTTAAGGCAGGATTCCAGTCCAAATGGTCTGCTAGGGATAAGCAATAGACAATTTATTACCTATCTGAACAGAAAAACCCAAAACAACATAACCAAATAAAGTCATCTCAGCTGAAAAAGAAAAAAAAAAATAGTAGCATTAGCTCCCAAATCAAAACATGAAATTTAAAAAAATATCACTTCTAGCATGCTCCATATACTGGGATTGGCAGAATAAAATTTAGCAAAGAGCAGACGGGATCTGCCCTCACTATTCCCCACAAATTATGAAAAATAACACAACGCTAATTAAAATCAGAGAAAACTTGGCAGAAGATAATTTGGGGTTCTTGGGCAGTAAGAGTCCTGAATAAGCCAGAAAAAAAAAAAAAAAGAACCAGAAAATGGTTTTTGCACAGCTTCCAGAATGCTTTATCCCCTGTGCTAGCTGTGCACAGGAACACACAAGATTCTCTTCATCCTTCCAAAAACACTTTGAGGAAGTCACAAATCATGGAGCGAACCTCTCCAAACCTTGCACAAGATTTCTAATCCTAAAACAATCGATGACTCACGACTTGTAGCTTCAGTGAGTGAAACTGCTGACATCAAAACCAGTGCCAGGGGTGAGCTGGCATGATAATTATGCACACCCTCTTCCAGCTAGCCAAATGCCTCCCAAATATAGAACCAGAGATATGAGGCCTAATTAGAAGTGTCTGAATTACCAGGATTCCTAATGAAAAAAAAAAAGAATGTTATTGATGACAACTCAGCAGAAGGTTTCCATTCCACTACAAGTCATCTAGTAAAATAATCAGAGTATTGAAAGGGTAATTAAGGACTGGCCCCACAAAAAAATTCCTACCTGGCAGTTTTGTCTTTTGTTGAGAGTGGAAGGTTTACAACTCCTTAATTAGGAGATGTTTTAGGTGCCCTGCGAGGAATGCACATCTCACAAAAAATCATCTATAAAGATGAGATACACACTATAAACTGCACTGAGAGGTTTAGGAGCACAATCCAGTGTGGTAACGAACAATTAATCAGCATGCACTTGTAAAAGCATGCTAAAATTTAGGGCTGCCCATTTTACACCTAACCACACCTGTGCAGCACTGGTTTACTTCCTACACTACTAGAAAACAACTGAGAAAATGCAGAATCGTGTGTGAAATCAGTGCCCATCTAGAGATGCATCTGGGAGGTGAACACACGTCCAAATTAACTCCTCCAGCAAGAACCTCATCTTGTGTCTATGCTTTGCAGCCTTCTGCATTAAAAACACTGAATTTACACAAAGCTGAATTTATTCTCCCTAATTTTCTTAGATCCCCAAGGCTCCTGTTTCCAGAGGTCCACATCCCTTCTTTCATTACCTTTCTGACTTGGGCACTAATTAACACAGGTTTTCCACTGCTTTTTGTAGCATCTCAGGATACTCCAGGCCGAGCCACAGGCTCATCACCCTTCCAGTACACAAAAAGGCAAGAACAAAACCTCTCATTTGCTAAAGGGACTTGTTAACAGCAGCCTCTGTGCACAATTCACCTCGGCTTCCCAGGCACTCCAACCCCCAGCGAGCCATTTGATTTAATGCTTCCTCAGAGATCACTGTTCTCCCCAGCCTAAAATATCACCACCTTTGAAAAAAATCCTCATCAAGTGCTAAAACTCAGCCGAGGCACAGTATTTGCACCGCCCTGAAATGAACATTTTTACATAGCAAAATGAAGCATTTTTGGTACCAACTGTTCCCACAGAAAGGGAACACTCAATCCAATTTCCCCAAACGGAAAAAAAAAAGAAAAAAAAAGAAAAAAAAAGGCAAGGAAAGACATTTTTAGATCGTACAAAAATACAAAGAACTGATATAACCCACAAGGAAGTGTGGCTTGTGTGCACCACTATTAATCTATCTTGACTGAACAATATATATTTTTTTTTTTATTTCACTCTTCCGCCTCCACTTTTTGTTTGCTGTTTAGGACAGATAAGTGCTCCTGGCAGTATCTTGGCACAGGCATTTCACTGAACGGTAGCTATTGTAACAGCAAAAAAAAAAAAAAATCTTAGTCCCTCAGCTTCTGAGAATTTAACTTTGGGCCCGTTAGACTGAAAGGCCCCTAATTCCAGGTTCATGCTGGAAAAACAACTGTTTATGGAACAACAATAAACCCTTGCTCTGTAGAGAGTGCTAACCCAGGCAATGAGGGGGTTTAAAATTCTGATCAAATCCTGCAAGCTTCTGCCAGCCCTGTGCTGCGAAGGCAAACATCAGCCAAGACAAAGAATCCCACTCCTGGATGGTCACTAAGGTCCCTTCCAACCCAAACCATCTCGTGGTTCTGTGATTTTGCCAACATGAAGCCACTGGCAGCATCAAAATAACCCTGGAAAGGAGGGTGCTGTAACAACCACAACCACCCAGTGATGAACGACTCCCTGCACCGGGAATCTTGCAGGGATCGAGGGCAGAGGCTGAGGTTAAGAAACGGATGGGGAGTTCTTGCCTTACCAGCGTGGAAAACAAAAAAATATCTGACACATTAGGAGTTTTCACACGGAGAAATACAGAAGGGACTTGCTCATCCTAGTAAATATTCCAAATTATGGTGTGTACATTTTGTTTTTAAAGGGATTTTTCAAATCAGTTCACAGCTGTGTCATCTTTTGTACCAGCTTTGTCAGGGCTACTAAATTAGCTTTTTTTATTTACTCTGAAGTGTCTTTTTAGGGAAGATTTAGAACTGTGCCAAGAAATAAAAGTGCTAAATCTTCTCAGACATGAAGGTATCTTAAATAACTGTGTCGCTGTGCCTTTGATCATTTCAGGGTATAAGCTTGGCAATGCTGCTGAGAGAAGTCATCCCCTCTATTAGTTCAGCAGATCCTGCACGGAGAAAACAGACACACTCTGAGGCTCACTAACCTCCCCTGCCTTTATCAAGTCTGAAGTAGAAGCTGTAATTGGCAAACCAAGGACTAATTGAGAGCAATTGCTCCCACTGTAACTTTATTATGTTAATCAAGTAACAGTTTGGGGGTGAAAAGAAAAAAAAAAGGAAAAAAAGATGGTTAACAGTAATTATCTTTCTCTTCTGCAAAGCTAATACATGCATCATCTTCCTCTTTGCCAAAACCTTTTTACTACGCAGGCATCCACTACTTTTTCTTTCCAACTGACTGAAATCCTGCCTGTGGAGGCACAGCTGTGACACAAGTGACATTCAGGTTTTGGAGGACACAGCCTCTGGACTTTAATTTAGCTACTTGTTTTCTAGGAGAGGAAAAAAAAAAAATCAACATTTTTTTTCTTGTCCCCACATTCAGTTGGATTTATTTATCCCCTTACTATTCACAGCAGCTCTGCAAAACTCATTTCCTTCATTCTTTTGGCTTTCTAGGATAAAGAGGCAATTGCACCCTTCAAACCTCATTAGGGTGGACGAACACAACTGAGGCAAAATCTAGTTATGATAAAGGAGTCAGTGGAAATTTGGCTATTAACTGTGAGCAGGATGAGCTGCACCAACTGCCAGATCCAGGACCCCCTTTCTTTGCTGGTGATCAAACTGTGCCAGCACAGTTTTAAAAGTAAATTTAGATTTTGTTTTTTTTTTTTTAATACACTTTTCCAGGATTCTCTTACCCCCACTTCATCAAGGTTCTGAGAAGGCATTACTGCATATTCATGTAAACATCCAGCACGTACTGGCAAATCCTTCTGGGTTTTTTCGGATGCTCAAATTTTCCATCAGTTTTAATAACCAGCCTTTTTTTCTGCTGACTGCTTCTCACTTCTTCCTTCTATTCCTGAATTCAGGGATTCCATATTTTATTTCCTCTTTTTCTTTCTGTTGGGACTTCTTTTTTTTTGATTTGCATGGATAGTTCTTGAATTTTATTGGAGGGTTTTTTTTTTTTACCATTTACCAAATTTCTCACAAGATAATTACCCAAACCCAGGAACTCATAGTTACTCAGTCAGAGTTGTCTCCTTCCAATTTCATCTTTTTGTACTGAAGGCACTCAATTTAAAATTAATTTTTGAGTAAAACAAATACCCAAATGGCAGCTAAACATGTGCCAAACCTTGCAGTGCACTTTTCTGGTGAAGGACGTGCTCTAAGTGACAAAGAGATAAGGAAGAGGCTCAAAATACCTTCCCACAGGAACACAATCTTGCTTCTTTATCACAGTCCAAAATAGCCCTTGTCTTTTGATTCGAAGAGCTTCAATCAGCTCAGCCCATCAGTATCATGAGCAATAATTCTAATTAAACCCCACTGATAATGTTAATAGGGGAAAAAACCCTCTCCAAGTATAGATTTTCCTAGAGCGAAACACGTAATATTACAAAGCTGCAGGCAGCCACTGTAACAACAGAAGGTGAGGTGCCAGAAGTTTCAAAAAGAAATTGATAAAGCCCTCAAGACCCCATTAAAATCTCCTCTGGGAATAATCTGCGATCTGCTCCGCTCCATGCAGACGCTGGATTAAAGCATCTGAGCACAAACCTTAATCTGGGGGTTTATTTCACGACGGGCTTCCCTCCCCTCTCTCCCTCCCTACCGCCTCCAGGGATTCAGCCTCCAGGGAAGGGAGAAGGATTTAACTGACCACAGCACCACACGAATTTCACGTTAAGCCTGCGATCCTGCTGCGAGCACCAGCCCGGAGTTTGGGCTCTGCAGCTTGGAGGTGACACCCACAGGGGCTTCCTTTTCCCCTTCTCTCAGCCCCAGCCCTTTTCCCACACTCCCACTCTTTTCTAATCTGCTGGAATTGCCGCTGGCTTTAATGCTGGGCAACGACCCCATCGATTTTTAGCAATATTACCAAAGATTCAAATGGTATTTCCTCATGCTGGCTCCGGGCATATTATACCATCCTCATCCCACAGCCTTTTTCCTGGATCATATGCTGTTATCACCCTGATGGCTGCCAACCTGCACCCCTCACACGCGTCCCAACGAGCTGTCGGCTGCATTTCCAAGCAGTCAAACAAGGGAAGGAGGCACCTCAAAAACAACGATTTGTTATTACTCATCCCCTTGGGAGATGCTGCGCTTCGGCCTCGTGAAAGCTGAGCATTGTCTTCCACTTCCCTCTTTCCCAAGGCACCTCTAGGTGAAGGAGACAGAACCTGCAGGCATGTGACAGTCAATGTGATCCCTGCAACCAGAGAGAACTACAACAGTGGAGCTCAGGAAACACGTGCCTGCTAAACCACGCTGCAACCCCGGCCTAAAAAACCCGAAACAAACCGAAAAACCCCAATCCAACCAAAAAAAATAAATAAATAAAAGGGAGAAGTGAATACAGGGGAGAACTTCAAAGTCAAAACTGGAACTAGAAACCGAGCGTATCAACTCTTCTGTAGCTGTCTATTGTTCTGGAGAGTGACTCAGCAGAACAAAGGCTTTTGTCTTCATGGAGAAATAGCGTCCATATTGCACAGGAAGTGGCAAAAATCCACTGTCTGGAATGCGACCGGAGCTCCATTTGCTTCCACAGGGAATTTCCCCAGCTTTAGAGAGACTGCCAATCACCACTCTGTTCTCCATGAGCTAAAGAGACCACGGTAAGACTCTGGTTTTCCTGCACTCAATGGAAAAAAAAAAGAAATTTGCAGGAAAAAAGATGAGCGTGAGACGGTCGTAGATGAGAGAATCCGCTTTTGCACTCGCATTGAATAAATCTGAAAACACCTGGATTTATAAACTGGAACACTCTGGGAAGGACACGGGTACATGATAAACCCTGTGCCTCCACCACGACCCAACACCCTGAAACTGTCACCGTGTAAAAGTCACCAGGTTTAAGACCAGCATCTATATTTGAAATACTTGTACTTCCCTTTTTATATCAGTTCTGTCACATGCATAAATGTTAAAGGAGGCTGAAAGGGGAACATGAGCAAACAGTTTTTAAAGCATCAATTTCAAAAAAAAGATGTTTTAGCAGTACCAAGAGATGCAGCACTTGGATGTGTCCAGACCCAGAGGCTGCAGCTTATCAGCATTTTGAAGTTAAACATCACGTGGTAGAAAAAACAAAGACAGCAATAACTTTATTCAAGGACAGATTTTTCTGTCCATGCACACACTGCAATATCTGTGTCTGGACTAGTTTCTGTCACTCTTCCTCTCCAAGCATTCCCATGCCATCATCAGTGAATTTTCTGATGAAAATACAGCATTATTCCACACCCAGAAATCACCTGCTACCATGCAGCATGTTCAGGAAGTGTACGTTTTTTTCTACCACATAAAAGTTAGTTTCCTTTGGTTTAGTGAAATCATGTTTATCCTCAGTTTGATAGAATAAATCTCCACCTCCTTCCATGCACTTCTCCTGTTTTTATTAAAATCCTGAGCGCAGTTTTCCTTGCAGAGTGGGCGAGTGGGAGTGCGGAGCACAAGTAAACCCTGTCTCTGTACGTCACAGTTGTGAAACACATTCTAAATAAAACCATATGCTCTTAGAAGGAAAGTTTCATCTCTCTCCCCTTTTGCTGCCTGCTCAGGTCGGCCTCAGTGCAGGACTGAGGGAATGCAAATACGTTTATAGGAAGGTCTGATGAGAAACTGATCAAAACCACAGTCATTTCTTTATTCATTCTGCAGGGTGAATGTACAAGACACTTAATTTTAAGAAGAATCCTATGATTCGGCTTCTTCTCTTGTTTTCTCCCTTGAAACAGCTGTGAATTGGTGTCAGCTGGTACCTGTAATGTCTGATACTTCAAGGATTTTCAGAGCAGATACCTCACCATGATGGGGAGGAAACAAAAAAAAAAATCACTAATCCACTGTTCTAACAAAAAAAACCTTAATAACAGATTTATTCTAGAGCTGGTTAGAAAGTTCTGTAGTTTGTCCTCCCAGCTAAAACTTTAATGATGCCCCGTGTGGCCCTCAGCTCTGTAACCTAACAAGCCATTATGTTAATTCTTTGTAACATTTTGCAAAACATGCCCGTGACACGCCACGGCAATAACTGAACCCATGTTCTTCTTTTTCCTTCCTTATTTTCTGTCAGAATATGTGCCTTGGCGACACAGGGAGGCTGACACAGGAACGTGGGGAGCAAAGATAAACCACCTCATTCTTCCCTCGTATCAGGACTTCTTTTGGTGATCAAAAACACACCAAAGGGGAAGTGCCAGAACTTTTTTCTCTGTGTAATATTTAATTTCCCGTTCTGGGTTATGCAATGATCTCTCCCACGAGCAGTTTTTTTCCCTTGGCCCGCATTAGGTATTTTGGGCACATGTAAAGCCCACTGTGTGTCACCTTTTTTCTCCTATCCTTTGGTGTCTCACCTGTTATTCAGGCTGCTCTCAAGAGAAAGTTCAAACCCAAAAGCCATGCTTTCCAACGCCGCAGTCGTGTAATGATGAAAAAATGAATACTGGGAAAGCAAAGCCAGCAAGTCTGAAGGGTCAGCTTACTCAGGAGTCCTCATCAAACCTTCCTCAGGGTTTATCTGTGTGGTCAGCACTGACTCCCAGGCTGAGACACTGATAAAGGCAAGGTAAACTTCCCTCTGAGCTGAAGCTGCACTGTCGTGCAAACCACAGTCACACTACAGAGTTCTGACAGCTAAATGTTGTTAAATGACTAAATTTCCATTAGTAATAGGGATTTTTGCTTGTTTTTCAAGCAGCTGCCTCGCCTGGTATTCAGATCTACCTAAGACATAATCACTAACAGCGATGGCTCAAATAATAAAATAAAATTAAAGCTGTGTACATTTGTAATGCTTCGCCCACAATCAGTTTCATGTGGCTTCGACTGGATCACATGTTGTGGGTGTCTTGTCTGGTTTATTTCTTTTGTTTTATCACACGTTCTTTCATTTTGCGTCCTGTCTGTCCTGTCACGACTTTCCAAAGGATTTAGACAAGCAGCCAAGCATGCAGAGCACATGTTCTGGAAGCACAGATAAATTAAACAAGCTGTACCTGATTGCAACTGGCCCCTCCTCTGCCATAATTTTGCCAGCTTTCATAAATTAGACACACAATCAAGTGTACAGCTTAAAAAATCCTGGTTCTCCAGTCTCCTTTTTCAGCTTGTAAGAAGGGAAGCCGTGGCTAACAAATCCTAATGCTCAAAATGTGACACACTGGAGGGGGAAAATAAAAATACGATTCCTCGAAAGTTACTGACAGATCAGCTGCAACCTACCAGAGGCTGAAAAAAAAAATACCAGATGGAATAAAAAATCCTTGCTATTAGTACATCATACCAAATGCTGTATTCTAAAGCCAAACTCTCCCCTCCTCCTGCTACGAGGAACTGTTTCTTGGAAAATTGTTTATGCCTTTATTGATGGTGACTATTGACTCCAACAGCTAAATGTNAAAAAAAAAAAAAAAAACTGAAGCAGAAATACTGATGTCATAAAACACTGTCCAGACTTATCCACCTTGCAAATCCCATTAAGAAAAAAAAAAACCACACAGGTACTCACTTAAAATTGAACCTTAAACCCCCAAAAACTGTTATTAATACCGAATACCTTGACATTTGACTTTACAGTAAAATACAAGAGATAACACACACACACTAAAAAAAAGTGGAGAGATAAGATTTATGGCTGAAGGCAACAAGACAGAAAAGAAACAGAAAAGAACAAACACTAATTTAAAATAAGCCAAATAAGAATGTCTCTCATTGCCTATAAACACGCACAGATCAGCAGCACAGTTCCACTGCCAGAAGATTTATGCAGGCTTAAAAAACACAAAGCCAAACCCCTTAAAATCAGTATTGATGTAAACCCCAGTTCAGGCCAGGAAACCACTGAAAATCCCACTTAGACTGGTTCCAAAACTACCACGTTTCTGAGCACCTATGAGACATGAAAGCCAAACCTTTTCCCAAACAAGCCCCAAACTGCTGTCACAGAACTGTCAGACCCCTTCCCCGTGGGATTACTGAGGCATTCTACCACCTCCCAAGGATCTAAAAAAAAAAAAAAGAACTGATGTGTTACATTTATTTTCCAAATACCCGCTGGTGTTTCAGTGCCTGAAGCGGCAAACACGGCGTCGTGACTGCCACCAACAGACAGGGGAGAGCTGGGAAAATCACGCCAAATTCTGAATCAAGGGGCAAAAACTTGGAGGAGTTAAGTTTAAAAAGCCTGCCAGAACGGTGACCTCTCCCAGTATTTTAAGCAGCGCACCAGTTGAGACCAAGATGCCTTCCTGGAAGCATTCTGACAGCACCACAGAGATGTAATTTATTAGTTCACCTCTTTCCAAGTGTGCAGATGCTAATGGGGCCAGGATCCTGCAGCATGAGCACGAGGCAAACTGACTTACACTGACATCTAAAGGTATTATTTACCATGTGATGCACAATGAAATGTCTGCGAAGGGCCAGCAGCTTGTAAAAAGCTAACAAGACAGAAGAAATGTGAGTATTTAATTCTTACAATGAGTGTCCAAGGCCAGGCTGGACGGGGCTTGGAGCAGCCTGGGATAGAGGAAGGTGTCCCTGCTCATGGCAGAGGGTGGAATGAGATAAGCTTTAAGGTCCCTCCCAAACCATTCTATGATCCTCTGCACATAAATCCCAAATTTGAGGCAAATTTCCTTGTTTCAGTAAGAATTGTGTGGCATTTTCTTCAGCCTAGAAAATTAAGCTTTTGCTAAATTCTCTCCTAGAGAAAATGACCCATCTTTTCCATGGAGCTGTAGTTCAGTCACTTGAAAACAAGGGGTCATTTCAAAGTTAATATTTTTTCCTGCTTTTAAGTTGGTTCTGAGCATAATATCCATGAGAAAATGTGAATGCTGGTTTTGCAACCAGCGTGGTTGAAATCAGAATAGCTGATAGGGTTTTTCGTCAGCGTTCCTAAACACACCTCCTACTGTGCCAGAGAGAAACGGACATAGAAACACAGCAAACCTATTTCTTTTGTGCTCTACAAACTCAAACACCACCTTGCTGTTCTGCAGTCACTTAACAGCCTGTGAGACACTTAAACCACTTGCTGCCTGCACACAGTTCACCGAATAAAATTTACTTCCCTGAATTTCCGTAGGCATCCACCCAGCTCTCCCTGAAGTATAAATCCAATGGGAGGAGGGCAGTAAATCCTTCTCTGTGGAGATGTGCACACTTACCCTCTGTGCCTTTGCAGAGTCTCACCACTCAGCCACATCTTGGCAGAGCTGTATTTTTAAAGGATGGCTTTGGGAATAGAATTGGAGGCTACCAGTGCATCAGGGCTGACTCTGGAAAGCCTTATCTGCATTTCAAATAAATCAAGTGATAGCTTTAATCCATTTCGATAAGACAATAGGTTCTTTACACTTTAAATAATTTGTAGCAGCAGAGCCCATTGCTACAACATGAGGTGCTTCATCAGCCAGGTCAATAAAGGTGACCAATCACACCTTCATTCCTCGCCCAGCCTATCCCATTTCCTAAATTACACCAGTCCCTGAACAGAGTTTATCAGGGCTCTCTCTGTTTTAAAAACTAGTTACACTGCTTTAAGTATCTCTGACAAAGTGGGCAGAGGGAATTAAAACCCCAAGCTAGAGCAAGGCAATCAGTAATGAACTCAGGCTTCCAAGGCAGCACAGGTAAATCCGAAACCATCTGTAACATCTCGCCTGATGGCTCAGGAAAAGGAGCAGAACTTGGTTTCTACAAAAGGTGTCTGAGGGTAAATTATTCCTAAGGCTTGTTTAATACAAGAGCATACCAACGTTCTAGGAAATCATGAAGCCAAGTGTGGCAAGCTGACAGCAGGCTCCGTGCAAAATTTAGGTTTGACTCAAGGGGGCCAAAACCTCATTAGGTTTCAAATTAATACTTTTTCTCCCTGCTCTAATCCAGATGCGGACCGCAAAAATAGCTGAAAAGTTCGCAGACGTGTCCGTGGGAGGTAAAGATAATCTCTGTAAAGAATGGTCTCAATTACAGTGATGGGAGTGGCCAGCAACTATTCAAAAATCCTCTAGAAATCCACAGAAACCCATCCAGTCCAGAGGCACTGCCTAAGCTGTGAGAATACATTTAAAAAACATCGCCCAGTGAAGGCTTTTGCCTGCCTACTTGATTGCAGCACTAAAAAATAAATAAATCCCAAAGCAAGCAATTAAATGTAAAGACTGCTTGCAAACCTGCACCAGACTTTTCAAGGGTTTTCAGCTCTATGAAAGCCATAGTTTGAGTGGCAGATTTCACATCAAAAAGAAGGCTATAAAGTCCAAAACAGCCTATGGTCACCTTTGCACATTTCTCTCTCTCAAGCGTGCCCAGAAGGTTTGGTAACGGGAAAGGAGGGAGAGCTTTCCCAAACACATTTTTCCAAAAAAACCCGAGTGAAAAACTTCAAACAAGAAAAAGGATTTTACTCAAAGGGAGAGGTGACACGTAACATTATCACTGTTTCCCAAAACCAACCATCAAAACCATTTTAGATTCAGGATCTGAAAATTCAAGGCTGGTAAAAACGCCCTGACTGGACTTCCTGATGAGTAAGATCTTACAGCACATCCCAGCTTCCTACAACACAGAAACCATCAGCCCATTAAACACATGTCCCACAAGACACAAAAAAAGAAGTTTCAGAATTGCTCAGTTTGGTCTCAGTTTTTGGCAAGGAACTCCCCCCCCCTCCCCCC